>PVIW01010052.1:0-47151 GCA_004026585.1 Noctilio leporinus
CCTCCTCCTCCTCCTCCTTCTTTAAAGCAGACCCTTTAGCATTTCTTGCAATGTTGGTTTGGTAGACATGTATTCTTTTGTCTGGGTAACTCCTTATTTCTTCTTCCATTTTGAATGAAAGCTTTGCTAGGTAGAGTATTCTTGGTTGCAGGCCTTTGTTTCCTATTACTTGGAATATGTTTTGCCATTCCTTTTTGACTTGTATAGTTTCTGTTGAATAATCATGATAACCTTATTGCAGCCCCCTTATATATTATATGCTGTTTTTCTATTGATGCTTTTAGGATTCTCTCTTTGTCTTTAAAATTTGCCATTTTAATTATAATATGTCTTGGAGTAAGTCTGTTTGGATTCATCTTCATTGGGACCCTCTGTGCTTCCTGAACTTGAGTAATGTTTTCACTCATGATGTTAGGGAAATTTTCTATCATTACTTTTTTGAACAGGTTTTCCATTCCTTGTTTCTCTTCTGCTTCTGGTATCCCTATGATATGAATATTATTGTGTTTCTTGTTGTCCTACAGCTCTCTTAAAACCTCTTCATTTTTGTTCAGCCTTTTTTCATTCTGTTGCACTGTCTTAGAATATATTTATATACTGTCCTCCAGCTTGCTGATCCAATCCTGTGCCTGCTCTAGCCTACTGTTGATTCCTTCCATTGTATTCTTCAATTCAGAAATTGTATTCTTCATTTCCTCCTGGCTCTTACTGGTAGTTTTTAAGTCCTTTTTAATGCTGGTGTAGCTCTCAGTAAGTTCCTTGTAGTTTCCCTGGAGTTCTTTGTAGTTCCCCTGGAGTTGTTTACAGCTTTCTTTGAGCTTGCTGAGGTCACTGAGCTTCTCTATCATCATTATTTTTAATTCCATATCAGATAGTTGCACCAGCAACAAGTTCCTAGCATGCATTTTCGACTTTTCCTGGGAGCCTGTGCTCTGGTGTGGGTGTGCAGGGTTGAACCTTCCTTTAGCTGGGGCTCTGAGCTGCCCTCTCCCCAGCTGGCTCAGCAGCACAATTGTTGGCCCTCTGGCTGCCCCAGCTGGTGCACTTCCCTGCACCCTCATCCTGCTCCCCGCAGGTCTCTCCTCCACCTCTGGCCCTGGGAAGCGCTTCCTCTCTCTCAGCCTCTGGAGCATGGCTCTCACACAGTCCCTCCCCTGCAGGAGTTCAATTCCTCATTCCCTCCAGAGTTTGCACTCACTGTCCACACTTCACTGCTCAGATTTCTATTCACCAGGGAGCCTGAAGCTGTCTTCAGAGCCACCACTGCCTAAAGTAGACCTCAGCCTGCCGGCTGATTCAAAACTGTCTCACCTGCTCTCCTGTAGGTCTCTACAGCCTCTGGGCTGTGCACCCCTGAATCCACATGCTTACCACCCCAATTTGTAGGGACCTGCAGATGTCTCATACTCCCTACCCTATCCTCCAGCTGCTCTGGCACTCAAGAATGCCTTCAGCACTGTTCTCTACTCCGTTGCCATCTTTCCAGCCCCAGAATTTTAAAAAAGATTTTATTTGTTTTTAGGAAGGAAGAGAAGGAGGAAGAAAGAGAGGGAGAGAAACATCAATGTGTGGTCACCTCTTGCATACCCCCAACTGGGGTCCTTGCCCACAATTCAGACATGTGCCCTGACTGGGAATCCAACCAGTGACCGTTTAATTCGCAGATCAGCACTAAATCCACTGAGCCACAACAGCCAGGGCTTGATCAGAATTTCAAAAACACGTATGTCCAGCTATGTCCACTGCCCCAACTCCCATTGCTCAGTAAAAGAATTTTAGCAGCAATTATAGGTAATTTGGCGGTTGATTTATTGGAAATAATAACTATCGATATGACAATTAATTTGCAGAGAAATGTTGCAAATAGAAGCCCTAAAATATTTTCTTAACTTGTCACTTAGAAACAAAACCGGAAACATTAAAAATAAACCTTTTTTAAAAAAATTTATTGTTGTTGTATTACATCCATCCCCTTTTTGCTCCCCTCTGTTTCCCTCCCCACCCACCCATTCCCCCTAAAGTCAATCCCACCTGTTGTCCTTAACCTTAAAGGTTCAAGCATTCCAAACAATTAAGTCATAAAGCCATTTTAAAAAATGAATGTTCATGCTGTAATGCCTATTAAAAACTGATCTCTATTTTAATAACCAATCAACCTTTGAACTAAATAAAGCATGATGTCCTTTTAAAGTGCATTTTTGTCCCAGAATTAATTCAAATATTTTTTTTTAAGATTTTATTAATTATTTTTAGAGAGAAGGGCAGGGAGGAAGGAAGAAAGGGAGAGAAACATCAATGTACAGTTGCCTTTCACCTGCCTCCAGCTGGAGACCTGGCTGGAGACTCGGTTATGTACACTGACTGGGGAATCAAACCATAATTGGAAGTCCTTAACTGGTGTATTTTTTAAAGGAGAAAAGTTGGCATTGTTTTTACATAGAAAGTGATTGCTACTGATGATTATTTTAAAATTTGTTTTATTATACAACACGTTAAATATTTTTTAAATGAAGTTGCTTCTTTATGATACAATATAAATGATATAATGAAGTTATTCCATTAACTTGCCAAGAGGAGTTATGGAACATTGCTGTGTGTAGTAGACATTGCTGCTTTTCTTTTCTTCTGGAAATGTTGCTTGGAGTCTCCTTTGGGAACTTCTCCCAGCCACAGTCTCATATGGTTTAGGTGAAGCTGACCTGACTCCCTGCCTTGTTGATGGGCACCTGGACCCAAACCAAGAAAATCAATATCCAGAATGACCCTAACTAGGCTAATGACTTTTACTGGAACCAAGAGAATAAGACAGCTCTATTTTGGCTGGAGCTACTGAGATGGAAGGTTCTCAGGCTGGGATAGGCTTAGTACTGTAGATGAGAGTGAGCCTGGGAAGAAAGCAACACACAGAAAAGCAGGGCCAAGTCATGGACAGAGACAGATTCCTGATGACATGGGTGAGCCCTGGATCCAGCTATTAATGAACTCAGCTGGATTTCACTTCAAGACTTCTCAACTACATCAAAAAATAATATGATAGATGACCTTAATGAAATCATTTTATTTTTCTGGACTTCAATGTCTTTATATATAAAATAATGGCATTAGGCTGGATGATTGCCTAAAATCTCAAATCTTATATTTTTTGATATTGTGATTGGCCATGAATTAGTGCCTTCATTGAGAGAGTTCTTAAAGTGACCTGATTTCAATTGATAAAATAAAGGGTCCTGAACATTTCTGCCCTCTTCATAGATAAGTAAGTAATTCATGCAGTAGTTATAATTGTAGGGAATTTGAGGGGTCATCTAATCCTCCATCTAGGTCTATGATCTAAATTGAAAAATATGCAAAAATCTTTTTTGTACACAATATCTTCATTTTGGTGAAACTCAAGGGCAATTGTCTGAGTAAATGTAATCAAAGATGCTATCGTGCCTTATATCATAAGCCTAAATATTCCTGTCCCCATTTCAATAGATAACCCAGCCGTTACTTATTTTAGTCTTACATGTATTTGATGAAATTATTTTTGCACAATTTAGCAACTGCAAAGAAAAAACTCTTTTATATAATTCTTCATAATTTAATAATCCTTTGATAAACAGTACCTATATCCCCTAATTATGTTTCCTGTAAGTCAGTGTATTATATTTCCCAGATGTTTTACAGCCTGGGAAGTTTTAGAAAATATATATTTTGATCTTTTGATATAAGAGATTTGTTGTAAAACTAGTCCTTTTTATTACTAGGGTGTCATTAAAAATAAACTAATAAATTTAGACATGTTACAGCAATTTACTTGCTGTTAGTCAAATCTTACCCTCTACTTAGAAAGGGAAATACGAAGCCTCATCAGTGCATAATTTAACAAACTCAATGTTTTGGGTTTGTTACCCTATTTTATTCTTGCCTAGCACCAAAAATTGTGAGCACAGGGGAAAAATGTTCACTTTAAAAATGTAAGATATGATATAACAAGAGTGAGCAAGAGGCAGGAGTACAGGTTCAGGATAATCAAAGGTTTTGGACAAGTTCCAAAAGGCAGGTTTTGAAATATGACTCAATCTTCAAATCCCATCTGCTTTGGGGTGCAGTAAAAAAAGAAATAGTCATTTAGGGAGAGAAAAAACTTTGAAAACCAGGAAATGATAATGGGGCAGTAGGGATTCCCGCAAGAATTCTCAAGGGAATTAAAATTTCACTTTCAGGTAGAAAAGCACATACCCATGAAAATGTCAGAGATCTCCCTACACTGGAACTCAAGTTTACTTTGCTCTATCATCTCTCTGTCCCCTGTCTACTTATGTACCCACATTAGGGTAGGTTAAAGGTTTTACCTAACAACCTTAAAATTACACTGTGTAACAAAATCAAGGTTATTTCTTACTCATATCACAATTCCATTAGAATGTTTCTATTCAGGAAGCCTTCTACTTGGCCGTTTCATTTTATGGCTCCACCATTCTCTAACCCTTAGGGTCCTCTCCATTTATCTGGCATTTGAGAGAAGACTTAGGAAAACCATACCCACACCTTAACCACTTTGGCTCAGAAAGGACACAGATCACTTCACATTCCCTTGACTAGAATTTACTCTTATGTCTACATCCAGATGAAAAGGAGGCAGGGAAATATAATCTGTGTGCCAAGAGGAAAAGAGAAAAGTTTTGATGAAACTGTCATAGTCTCTGCCACACTCCTTTGTCCCTCCCTCCCTCCTTCTTTGCAAAAACAATGCTTCAAACCAGTTAAAAATGCAGAGTTTAGTATGTTCTAGAGTCAGACTACCAGGATTCAGATTTAAGCTTTGTTCTTAGTAGCTCTGTGATCTTGGAAAATTATGTAAGCTGTCTGTGTTTACTCTTCTGTAAAACAGGACTAATGAAAGTACTTACTCATAGCATCATTATAAAAATCAAATAAATTAATTCCTGTAAAGAACTTAGAATGTGCCTAGAGTTTAGTCACTTCTCAGCTTCTGTGTCAGTCACACTTCTAGGTTGCAACAGAAACAATGTTGCTGACTTAAGAAAAACATTTATGAAGAGACTAAGGCGGCTGCACTAACAGGCTGAGAAAACAAGCCCAAAGCTATCAACATCTAGAGAGCCAGGCCTCAGAAATCAGAGCAGTTTTTCCAGCAACAGGTGCATCCACACATCCAGAGGCCACTTTTGTTGCTGATGTGATTTCCTCCTAACCCCGCTAAATCCTGCTGCACTTAAATTTCAAGTGTTATAAGAAACTATCTTATTCGCCATGAAGTCAAATGCCTGCCCCTGAACTTGCCAGAATGGAGATAATGGGCATTTGGTCTCACTTACTTTCTGTTTTCCAAGAATGCACAAAATGGTGCACTTCTAAGAGGAGAAAAAAGTTTTAATGGTCACAGTACCTTGCCATGATTAGATTCTGGACAAAAATAGAAACAACAGAATGATAAATATCTATTATATGACCCATCATCATCTCATCCATTCACTCATCCAGCCATCCATCTATTCACCTACTCACTTATCCATTAATTCATTTACCTATCTACCAACTCACCCACTCATCATTTCATCCATACATCCATACATCCATACATCCATTCATACATCCTTCTATCTGTCCATCCATCCATGCATCTATCCATCCCCCCATTAGCCCAGCCAACCAGCCAGCCATTTAGCCAGATATCCACCCACCCACTCATCCACCCATCCTCCCATCTAGTCATTTCCATTCACCTACCTAGCCAGCCAGCCAACCATCTCTTCACCCATCCAAGCATAGATACATATTTCACAAACACTAGATTTCAGTCACGATCTTTATATCCAAGTGCTCATAAAAATCAGTCTTTAAGAGGAAACTTTTAAGGATTTACTTCTCCCTAAGGCTTATATCTCCCTAAGCAGTAGATGAAAAATATTGCAGCCTAAAAAATTGACTTGAAAGAATAGAACCCCTGCCTAAATGCCTAATGTAGTATAAAAAGTGACTTCAACCCAAGGGTGAATGGAATCTTATGTTTCATAAGGCAAGATATTTGTTATGATAGGATAAAATAACCTCAGTCAAATCTTAAATTCAAGATTCATCTAAAGCTAGAATGTCTCTTTCAAATTCAGATCCAAAGTTTACATTAAAAGCAAAATGTGTGCATGAATTCTATTTAAAATTCTCTCTATAAACCTGGATTAGGGTTGAAATTAATACCAAACTTCTATTCTACCTGAGATGCATTTAATGTTTTGACTAGAGTTAAAGGCTTTCTTCTGGCATTAATAACTTTATTTCATTTGCAACTTCTATGTTAAAATTGATGTACTCAAAATAAAGAAAAAATTACACTATTCTCTTCAATGAAAATCTAAATTAGCCCCTGGGCTCTTCAACTATGACAGCCTCCACAAAAGATTTTATATTTTAAGGGAGTTCATAGTCTTGGCATTTTAATGCCATGTTCTTGAGGAATTAAAATTCCATCTTTAAAATGTGCTGTAATGCAATTGTAATAGATACCTTCTTGTGTCTGCCTTCCACCCCTTCATGGTTGGGCGCAAGGCATGATGCTAAGATATTGACACAGATCAGCTCATTTCATCCTCACAACAACCTGTGATGTAGGTTTTACCATTTCTTTTGTATATATGGAAATTGAGACTTGCAGCATTAAGTAGCTTTCCCAACTTCACTTACATATGAATGATGAAAAAGAAACTCAAATTCAATGCTCTGATTCCAGAGCTTGTATCAAATCACTGTACATATAGCCTTGCTACTCCTTGACCTATCTCATTCAGGTTGGCTCTCTGGCAGCCACGCTTGGTATATGTGACCCCACCATCTTGATGACTATTATTATTAGGGTTAGAGAACTCACTCAAAAAGGACTAAGTGGGGGTGTTCTGGAAACCTGAGTTAAGATTAAGAGACTATGATTTAACCAATGTTAGCTCTGAAGTTTTGCTTATTTCCTAGAATACTTTTAAATTTACTGAAATAGCATTTGGTGAAACATGGGTTTAATGGCAGCCTCAACAATAATAACAGTGTTGAAGACATCCCTTCCCAGATGTTAATAAATACAATTACGTAAGTATTTAAGAAAATCTACCCTGGCTGATGTGGCTCAGTGGATTGAGCACCAGCCTGCAAACCCAAGGTTTGCAGTTCAATTCCCAATCAGGGCACACACCCAGGTTGTAAGCCAGGTCCCCAGCTGGAGGCAGGTGAAAGGCAACCATATATTGATGTTTCTCTTCCTTTCTTCTTTCTTCCCTTCCCCTCTCTCTAAAAATAATGAACAAAAATGTTTTTTAAATGTAGAATCTGATAAGTTAGATAATACTACTTCTTCACTATCTGCTTCACTATTATGCTTGAAATGAACATTTTTAGCACTTTATTTTACTCATGTTAGTTGTCCCAAAGGCATCTAAATTGGTAGGTTGTTATTCTGAATAAAGTATTGATACTTAAGTCATATTTCTAGTTAGGGTTCCTTTTGGAAATAAAGTACCTGTTTCTTTACTATAGAACTTTTTAAAAAAGATTTTATTCATTATTTTCATAAAGAAGGGCAGGGAGGGAAAAAGAAAGGGAGAGAAACATCAATGTATAGTTGCCTTTCACCTGCCTCCAGCTGGGGACCTGGCTTGCAACCTGGGTATTTGCCCTGACTGGGAATTGAACTAGTGACCTTTGGATTTAAAGGTTAGTACCTATGCACTGAGCCACCAGCCAGAGCTTAGAACTTTTTTAATGGCTTCCTAATAATTACCAATTTTGCTTAAGTATTATGAACATTATGTCAACCAATTGTTACTCATGTTCTTTTTTGGTTTTTCAGTAGTTCAAATCTCTCATAATCGCACTGAATCTCCTCCTTTGAGCTCTGGAATTGCCTGTAGTGTCTATACAGTGTATTTCCCAGTGCATTTAACATAGCTGGATTGCTTTTTGCAAGCATAATAGGGATCCAGTATTTATTAAAAGTTGGTACTACCTCTAGGCCATTTACGTAAGTTTACTGATTTAATTCTCAAAATGTTTCTGAGAGTATCAAGTTAAAAGCATTTAAGTGATTTAAAGAAGTCACATTTCAGCTCTGGTGTCCTGGACTCTAGAGTCCAAGCTCTTCCGCCTTCATGGGCTGCTTCATGTGGTTGCTATACATGTGTTAGTTGGAAGTGCCCAGGACTCAAGGACAACTATCCTGAGAAAGAAAAAAGGAGAGAGAGAGAGAGAGAGAGAGAGAGAGAGAGAGAGAGCAAGAGTGAGAGAGAGCAAGAGTAAGAGCAAAAGAGAGAGAGAAAGAACACATCAGGTAAATGTGACATAACCTGGAAGTCACATAGCATTACTTTAGCCACATAAGCCCACTCAGGTACAAAGGAAGAAAAATAAGGTTCCATACTGGATAGAAGAGTGTTTGGATTTTTTAAAAAATTAACAAATATAAAACACTTATTTAGAGCAGTTCTTGAGATATGATAGTTGCTATATAAATTTTAGTTGTGATTATTATGAGAGAATTCATCCATCTGAACAGTGGATCATCTTCCAACAAAGATCCTTTAGCATCAGGAGCCACCTAGCAAGCAGATGGTGGAGCTGATACACAAACTCCAAAGTCCAGAGTTTGGCCTCTAGTCTCGACACCCTCCACTAAGAAGGTTCATTTTTTCCCTTTCCTGGGAACTGCCTTTGCAGCTATCATTCATTGAAAGAGCTACCCATAATTTGGTTCGTTAAAACATTTTCCTATAGACACCAGCAGATGGGGAGAGGTGGGGTGGAACTTCCAAGAACCCATGTCTGAGGTTTCCCTGAAATGCGTTGTGGAAAAAAGAAAGAGAGGAACCTAAAGGACACCCAGACCTGGGGGACTTAAAGCATGTTGTTAGCACAAGCCATCTGCCTCTCTTCAATAAAGGCAAAGTATCTTTACTCCTGCTCCATCCCTTGTGTGGCTCTGGGTTGATGTTTTCCTCTGTGTTTGCCCCATAATCTTCACTTAGATAGATGAGGCCCACCTCTCTTCGATTCTTCACTCAATTCTCCTTCATAGAGAGTAGTTGTGGAGAGTTGAAGTGTAACTTCCTGGCTCTTTCCACAGAATAACTTCCAGAATAGGGGTGGGGGACATGAGGCCCTAACACTGACTGAGCAGAAGTCTCAGCTGTTAGATGCATGTTATTGCAATAAATGTATATTGAGCTTTCATACTTGCTAAATGTTCCACTGTGCTCTTGTAACAACCTTATGAAGTAGGTGCTATTACGGCACCTATTTCAATGATGGTGCAACAATGGTTTGAAGAAGGTAAGTAACTTGTCAAAAGCAACAGGAAGAACAAAGCTGACATGCAGACAGGTCTGCCCAACTTCAAAGCCTGAGTTATCAAGATTTGGGTGAAATTATCCTCATAATCCAGAATTCTTATAGTGGCCTTGCTGTGCCCTGGATGTTCTTGCCCCAGCTTCCCTCTCTGACTTCCAGTCTCTCCCTTCCTCATGCCATTCCAGCCACATTGGCCTCCTCATTATTCTTTGAAGATGCCAGGTCCAGCCCTACCTTTTTTCAGCCATTTTTCTAACTGTTCCCTCAACTTGCAACATTTGTCCCCAAAATACCTACTTGCCACAGTCTCTCATCTCAAGTCTTCACTCACCTCTTATCTTGTCAACGAGTTATTTTGACCTGCTCAATACTAAAACTGCCTCCCCATTCTCCACCCACCCTACTCTCAACTACCTCAATTCTTTTCTTTTTTCCCAAACACATAACTTTCTTATGTACTGTATAATTTACTCACTTTGAGGTTTACAGCCGGTTTCTTCCACTAAAATGTAAGCCCAATGAGTATAGGGATCTTTATTTAGTACACTGATATAGCTGAAGCTTCTATAATAGGACTTGGCATATAGTAGGTGCTCAGAAAATATCTGTCAAATGGGAATGAGTAGTCCTTTCCTAGATGCACACATGCCTTTCTTCAGCCTTTCTGTATTCTCTCTTCTTATCCTTAGAAGTCTTCACATGCCAGAATTATGTCCCATAAATATCTTGCTAATACCTCTGAGTATGATAGAATCATACTATAGACATTCACCTATACATGAATTTCTAGTTGGCCAAAATGCAATTAAATATCAGTTCTGGAAGCATGTCCTTAATCAACTCCACTTATCTACGCTATTGTTTTGTTCATTATTTTCTTTATTCTTTTTTTTCCCCCAAATTGCATGACAAATTTTGGCATGTTCATGACACAGTTCGGACATGCTATATCTGTAATAGTGTCCTAACTTTCCAGACTAGTGGCCATCATAGAATTTCTTGGGCTTCTTCCTCCTATTAATTTATACTACAAATCACTTCCAAATTAACCTTGAAATTTCAACTTTTTTTCCTAAATATATTTTATTTATTTTGCTATTACAGTTGTCCCAATTCCCCTCCCCCTTTGCCATTCTCCACCCAGTACCCCATTTCCTCTGGCCCCCCTTAGTTCATGTCCATGTGTTATGCATATAAGTTCTTTGGCTTCTTCATTTCCTTTATTCTTCTTAATATCCTCCTGTAACTACCAATATGTACTATTTTTTTTCCTTTCACATCCAGACAATTCACCATTTAATTACTGCCTTCTGTCAGCTTCTCAAATCATATTGATACAAAGTTTTCTTTTCATTATTTCAAAATGCCAGTTAATTCATTTGTTTAAAGAATTACTCTTTAAAGTAATATGAATTGCAATATTACCAACCACATGCAAAAATACATTGACACACATACATATTTTTACACATTAAAAGTACATACTGGATTTTGAAGAGCTAATACAAAAAAATTTAAATATGCCAATAGCTTATATAATTATTACATGTTAAATGATAGCGTTTTAGATATATTTTAGCAAATTAAGCCGTTTTTTCTTCTTTAATGCTTATTTTACTCTGGAATGCTATTTTTGTGAAATATATAATAGAAATGATGTATTGCAAAACTCACTTTTGTGAAAGTTGTACTAGAGACAGTGCCAAACCCATAGTACAAAATGAATTTGGGTTTTGATTTTTTTTCTGCTTTAATACTTATTTTATTCTGGAATGCTATTTTTGTGAAATATATCACAGAAATGGTGTATTGCAGAACTCACTTTTGTGAAGCAAGACCTGTGCACAGCCCCCCCCAAAAAATCAATCTACTATTTAAGATGGAAAACTCCAAAAAGAATAAGTTGTAGTTCCAGTAGCTTAAAATAAAGTTGAGTTGTATTATTGGAGGGGGGAGGATCTGACTCAAAAACCAAATTCATTTTTTGCTATGGGTTTGGTACTGTCTCCAGGACAACTTTCACAAAAGTGAGTTCTGAAGTCTCAAGTTTTATTAATTTATTCCTAACATCACCTACCATTTTTTCTCTCTCCTATTTTCTCCATTCATTCATCAAGTATTTCAATGAGGAATAATATTCTACTCATAGGTAATATTTCCATTGCAATGAGAGTAAGTAATTATTGTGATTACTATGCCCAAGGTATAAATGTCTTAGAAATTTACTGTTTCATGAGAAAGACAAATACCCCTCACAACTACTTAGTTACCCTTTTACCCTCTTAGGATGATAAGCTATTTAAACAGTTAGGAGGAGAATGGTGATCCCAGGAACAAATGGCATCATCCAGCATATTGTGGCCCTCTTTTGAAATATGGCAGGAAAACAAATTTATACAGCTACTTTGAAAATAGAACATTTAGCCCTGGCTGGTAGCACAGTGGATAAGATGCCGGCCTGCAAACCCAAAGGTCGCAGGTTCGATTCCCCAGCCAGGGCACATAACCAGGTTGCAAACCAGGTCTCCAGTCAGGTCTGTGGCTGAAGGCAGGTGAAATGCAACCATACATTGATGTCTCTCTCCTTCTCTGCCTGTCTCCCTTCCCCTCTTTCTAAAAATAATGAAATAAAATCTTTATTTAAAAAAAAATAGAACATTTAGACTTGGATAACTCTTATGGAAAGCTAAATTTTGCACAACACTCTTAGAGTAGCTTGATTTTGTAAGACATGATGAACTAATTAGTAATCACTCCCAAAACATAATATTTATACTCATTGGTGTAAATAATAATACCTACCATTTGTTGACAACTTTTTGTATGTCAGTCCCTATGGTAAAGGTTCTACATCTATCAGTTTATTTAATCTGTACCTCTCTATGAGGCAATTATTATTGAAATTCCAGTTTCATAGATGAGAAAAACTGAAGCTTAGAAATGTTGAGTAATTTGAGAAATGTGAACACATAGCAAGAAGTAAACTAGGATTCAAAAAAGAAGTGGTCTGACACTGTCTCCTCCCTCTTAATACCTATATATTTTCTTTAAATGGCAGAGAGTTGGGAAGAGAAATAGTATGAATATTTCAGCATTTCTTCTTTGAGTCATTCTATAAATATGGAAAGCCACTGCATCACTCTGTTAACCACTCTGATCAATAGATCAATGACCACTGGCAAAGAAGAAGGGGAGGAAATGCAAAACATTTTTCCCATTGAATAGGTATCATGTATTGTGCTAAGTGCTTCTCATAGTTATTTCTTTAATGAACGCACCAGCACTGCTCTTACCACTGTCCTTGTCACAGAATAAGTACCCCACTAACTATATGTTGAACCAAACAGCCAAATCAATGCTTTAAAGTCAGATGCCATATCTGGGGGTGAGGAGGAACCAAAGAGTCTTCTCTTTGTTATTTTCCCCATATTTGTAGTAACCCAACATCTCAATCACGAGTGCTGTGAAAATAGTTTTCACAAGCATAGATTGTTAAATGGAAAAACAATAATGAAAAATATGAATATATATTTTTGTATTGTAGATGTAGCTTAGGTTTACCTCTATAAATCAACAGAAATAATGACAAAATATGTTAGTTAAAATGGCATCTGCGACGATGTCCAGAGTAAATTTTTATATTATATAAAGGGTGAGATTCCAGAATACAGAGGAGATGGCTGCAATGGCTCCATGGACACGGCGAGAAGAAGGGAGCCCCACTCTCAGGAGAGAATCCCAGCACAGGGTCCAGAATTCCCATCGTATGAACCCAAAGGAAATGGATACAAACTTGCAGCAAGTTTCCACCAATAGAGCAGACTCCTGACCATTTTTTGCCCACCCCTGAATTAGCTGCATGATGCCCCTTCTGTCTACTGACTAGTGCAGCAGCCACAGCCCCTCTCCATATGTCCCTGTGAAACCATTATTTGCAAATCCTTGGCTCATGGTCCTGCATCTTGTTCACCCCTACCCCTTTCCTTTCATTCTCTAGGCATTTGACGGTGGCAAGAGAAAGAGAACCAGAAGCAGCTATCTCTATTTTTAGATTGTTTCATCCCTGGCTAACCTTGGGGTAATAGTAAATAGCCACAAAGAGAACAACTCGGAAATTATTAAAGGTTTTGAAAATCAAATCCAGGAGACAAACTGTCTCCCTCATTCTAGAGTTGAGGAAATGGGAGCTCAAAGAAGATAAGGAGTTGCCTGAGGTCTTAATGTGGGCGACAGAGCTGGAATTTGAGTTCAGATCTCTTTGCCTCCAAAGTGTGTACTCTTTCTTAATATAAAGAGGATAAAACAGAAAACTTTCCAAAATAAATGTTCATTTTAGAATTCCAAACAGTCCTAAAGAGAGGTGGTGACACACCTGAAGCAGCAGTCCCGTGTGGAGCTTGTGGTACCAACAGATTATTTCAAGATCCTCATTAGAGGAAAATACTCTCTTTGTAGAGAACTGAAGGTGGGTATAGGGGCAGGGGGACTTACTTCACACAATCTGCCATGATAGTATCAAACTATGTGACTGTTTTGGAACTGGAAGTTTAAATTATTTGTAAAATTAGTTAAGCCAGAACTAAGAGTATGTGCTGAACAGAAGGAAAATTTCACCAGCCAAAAACATCCCCTTCTTGGTGGTTATGACTTCTTGCAGTCAAAGGATTAATGTGGAGAGAAGAAAACCAGAAATATTTGCCCAGTTATAAAAGTTTTAAATACTTTATCCTCATAAGTGTCACAGAAAACATAAGAGAAGCAATAGTGCAACAACTCAAGCCCAAATCAAAGGAGTAAACTTTAATAAAACTTTGATAAGATTAAAATATTTTGTAAAATAAAGACTGAGAAATTTGTATAGGACGTTGAAAGCTTGGGGACATACCGGAGGTATAGGAGACACAATAACTAAAAGCACCAGAGATCCCTAAAGTGGATTCTGGAACAGAAGGATGACATTAGTGAAAAAAACTGGTGAAACCCAGATAAAGTCTGGAACCTAGCTAACAATAATATGCCAATGTCAGTTTCTCAGTTTTGACAAATGCACCATGGAAATATACAATGGGGAAAAGTGAGTGAGGGGTACCTGGGAACTCTCTGTAACTATCTCTGCAACTTTCCTGTACATGTAAAATTATTGCAAAAATAAAAAGTTAATTTAGAATAACATTTGCAGCCAACTGCAGTATTTTTGCAATGATCTCCCAATTCAGTATTCTCTTACCCTATCACCATAGCAACATTCATCCTACAAGTGGTGGGGTTATGAGAAAGGAGGAAGAAGCAAGCAGACAAATGTGACCTTGGTTCCCAGTCAAGGGCTTTGTTCACAGAGAATTCTTCCAGCAGGTTTGTCTTTTCATTGTCGGTACTTAGTATCTTGGCATATAGAACACCTGCCCAAGAATATGGAAAATATTCTAGCTTGTGCTGCTGATTTTCTTGGCATTTGAGGATATGGTTAAGTTCATAAGTATTATGCCTGGTTTTAAGAATTAACAATCACATGATGTAAATGTACACATCCCAAAGGGAAAAAAACTGAACTTTCTAAGAAAAAGACTACATGTGAAGTTCCTAACCTTAGATGCAAAGATTTCAAAAGCTAGAAAACAATTATGATATCCAACTTAGAAATCAAAGCAAAAAAAATTTTTACCAGCTACATTCTAATGTTTGAAGAGAGGAGGAAGGACACAAAAAGCAATCATAATTGAAAAAAGCCCCCCACCAAAAAAATTGGTAGGCTGGATGCTGTCCTCTGAGAATTCTATTCTTTAATATCCCCTAGTTACTAACTAAAACCCCACTGTGTGCTAACTGGACTCATAGGTATACATGATTCTTTTCACTTAAAAGAGTGATTAGCAGTTATTAGGGAAAATGTCTATAATAAACTGCCCAACAGATGTAACTTATTTGTTGAAATATATGTTATTTCCCCAAATGTGAGATAAAACAAAACAAACAAACAAACAAACAAAAAAACTATGATGCAAACTGAATCCAGCATAAACTGAGGATGGTATGTAAGTTATAACATGATGGACATCCAAATGGACTTGTGATTTTAAATGTAAAGTGATACAGACTATTCTATGATTTCCTTTAATATATCTTCCTATAACTCAATGAAGAATACAATTTAAAAACTAAATCACACACTTCTCTCTTTGCAAGCCAACGAATTGGGTAAGTGAATTTAATATTATCTTTAGAATTGTAAAGAAGGAAGGGAAAAATAAGAAAGAAAGCAAAAGAGGGAGAAAGGAGGAAAAGAGGCAAGGGAGAATGGCAAGAACAGATCTGTTCCAAACAGATACTTCTAGGGACTTAATTTAATACACTAGCATTTCTTCTCCCACTCAAAATGCTTCAACAGTGTTCTTTTCCTAGGAATACTGAGCTTGGGAAACACTCCCACAGTTATATAATGCTTTCTAAGAGGGAAGAAAAATAACAGACCTGTCTAGTTGGTCTTTGTTAGGCAGTAATCATTCTACTGGTCCCATTGAAAGTACTATTATTTTTGGTACTAAAATGTTGGGCCTAAAGGTCTAAAGAATCTCAGCAGGACATGTGCTAGCTTCCCAGATAACTAGACATTTAGGCACAGTTGTTTCCTTAAAGCACCTCCTTTTCTCCCCTTTATCATTGACTTTATTTTATTGGAGTTTTTAAAAAGTATAAGTATAATGTGTATAGTTATACATTGCTTGACTATGGAATGCATGCTGAGAAATGCATCATTAGGCGATTTCGCCCTTGTGCAACATTATAAAGTGCACTTATACAAACCTAACGGTACAGCCTACAATACACTTAGGCTATATTGTATAGCTTATTGCTTCCAGGCTATAAACCTATACAGCATGTACTGAATATGTAAGCAACTGTAACACAATGGTAATTATTTATATATCTAAGTATATCTAAACACAGAAAAGGTATAGTAAAAATGCAGTATAAAAGATTTAAAGTGGTACATCCATGTAGGGCACTTACCATGAATGGAGCTTGCAGCTTGCAAGACTGGAGGTTGCTCTAGGTGAGCCCCTAGATGAGAGGTGAATGGAAGGGAAGACATAGGATATCACTGTACACTATTGTCAACTTTATAAACATTGTGCACTTAGGCCATGCTAAATTTATAAAGCAACACCAGATTAAATTGAGCGGAAGAGAAAATGATGCAAACAAATGATGTAAACATGAGATGTATGAGGCTGCTGCTGGTGTAATACAGCATACTACTTTACAGCAAGCTTTTTATTATTTAATTTTTTAAAAGATTATATTTATTATTTTTAGAGAGAAGGGAAAGGAGAGAGGCAGAGAGGCAGGGAGACATCAATGTATGGTTGCCTTTCACCTGCCTCCAGCTACGGACCTGGCTGGAGATCTGGCTTGCAACCTGGTTATGTGTCCTGACTGGGTATCGAACCAGCAACCTTTGGGTTCCCAGGATGGTGACTTATCCACTGTGTCACCAGTCAGGGCTGCTTTTTATTTTTTTATGAACAGAAAGAGTACACTCAAAGGTAATGATAAAAAGTAAATACATAACCAGTAACATATTTTATTCTACTTTCAAGCACTGTAGCACATTTGGCTTGTTTATACCAGTATCACCATGAACACATGAGTAACTCACAGCACCACATTGAAGCGATGTCAATTTCTCAACTCCATTATAACTTTATGTATGATCTGTCAGTAACTAAAACACTATTATGAGATACTGTACATACCTGCACTTATCATAACAAGTCAAACAAAAGTTAATAATATGCCCTTCCTTCCAAGCATTCTTCCCCACAGACTCTGGGTAATCAATTCAATATTCATAGGTTAGTAGATATCATTCCATGTAGTATTTCTGCTCATTCAAACATAGGAAAACATATGCTCAAAAATAGGTTTTGGACACAATATTTTACAAAAATGGAATCATATTTTTCACTCTGCTATTCTAAACTTTGTTTTTTCATTTGACAATAATATCACAAGCATCTCTTCAGGCCAATACATACAGATCTAACTTATTTTATTTTGTCTATATCTATGAAGTACTTCATGGTATAAATGTATCATAATGTAATCAACCTGCTGTCTATTGATGGACTTCATTTCTGATTTTGTTTTTCACTATATCAATGTTACAATAAATATCTATATCCATCTATATCTGTTTATATATTAGATATCTACAACTTTATATAAATAGATATACATAGATACTTTATTTCTGTAAGAGAGAAATCCTGAAATGAGATTATTGGCTCAAGGAAGAAACTCACTTTCCAAGGTAAATGTAGAGGCAAGTATAACTATAAGTATTAATTTTTCCTCTTTTAGAATTTTGAGACTCCTTAAGGATTATATAGTAAAATAAAAAGACAACAATCAGCAAAAGCTGAAGTGAATTTATTGGCACAAACACTCTGCACATCACAGAACCAAAGTCAATTAAATTTAATGGAAGGAGCTTTTCAGAGAGATTTATAAACCAAAGTGTGATGGTAACTTCACTTATGCCGTACTCCATCATGGCCCATTCTCATCATCATGAAAACTTCATAAAGTAGGCAGGAAAAAATCTCAGCAGAACTATAGCCAGGGTGCTTGTCTCTCCCTTGGAATGCTAAAATTTAATCCTCATTAACTTTTCCTCTCTTAAAAAATCAAGGAAACTAAATGTTAAAAATGAAAGTAAGACTGAACCCTTCTTTTGGAGGGTGGTGTAGAGGTTCTGGCAGCCTTTGAAAATAGCAGTGACTTTGTAAATAATTAGTTAGGGTTAATAGAAACAACAAAAGCTGTTTGACCTACAGGGTGATGTAGGACTCTGTGACCTCACCATGACTTACTAAGGAAGTCGGGGAAGGTCATTTTCTCAAATTGAAGCCTGTTTGAGACATTAGAGTCTTTATAATGAACATCAATTCCTTTATGATTATTAATGTCATACCTCAACAGAAGCTTTGACACATAAATGGCTATGCAAACAGATTAGTCCTCTGTGGTCTTTACAAATGTATTTTATGAAGGTTTTAGCTGGAATCTTAGTTTATCCACTTCTGCTCAAAATAATGGCAACTATTTAGTCTAGAACTCAGGGGATCTAGGTCACATTGAATAAGTCACAAACTGATTTTCCAGTTCCTACTTGCAAAACGAGGCTAATACTGCCCCCTACTCTCACTACCTTATTGTGACCAATGAAACAGCATAGCTGGAAGAACACTGAACCCAATCTAAGGATAGAGTTTGAGAAAATAGACTGGATTAAGCCAGTCTCTGACTTTGGCATTCCTGGTTACCAATGAACAATCCATCTTACTAATTGCCCTTTGAGCCTCAGCTCCCAAAATGATGATAATATACCTATTGTACTTTTACTACTAATTTAAGAATGAGATGCAATCATACCTTCAAGAGTGTAAGTGCAGTGCCTGGTGCATAGTGCAATTTCAATAAATGAGAGCTATTAATTGTAACATGCCACGTGAAGGTGATAATACCTTAAGGAGGCTCAAGTTTCCTCTAAAGCCAGGCAATTAAGCACTTTCTTCTGTACAGTAGCTGCTTTTCTTCCTCTCCTGAGCTCTCTGTTTTTACTAAGGCCTGTTTGTCCTGTCTCTTTAAAAGAAATAGGGGCATCCCTGGTGGAATCAAGGCTGCAGAAAGGGGTGAGAAGTGAATTCTAGCTTGTGCTTTGATTAGAAGCCAAGTACTCAGGAATCCCTAGGCATGAACACAATCCGCAGCGTGAGCACCATATTAACTCCTGATTGCTCTACATCTCAGAGCAAAGCAAGAGATCAAAGAGCAGCACATAGAACCAGATGTAATCAGAGAAACTTCCTCTGGTCCACTCTGGCATGAAGTTAGTTTGGGGGAGTTGAGAAATCAGCAAATATTCCCTTGCTTTGGCTTTTCTCTAGCTTCCAAATTATCTTGATTTCTACTTATTGCCCTCAAATCAGGGGGTAGAGATTATTTGTCCAAACCAATCATTTTAGAATATGTAGAGAGGCCAATCTGCATTTGACTCAACTGGTCCTGGATCATTCTACATTAGCTCTGGGATAAGAGACAGCTCTGACCTTAGGTCATGGTCAAAATAATTCTCATATGAGGAGGGTTGTATGGCCCTTATAACATGGTGATCAATTAGAAAGCTTGGAGTCCCTTCTGGAATTACACGGTTTATGGACACTACAAATAGAAATAGTTATGATCCAACATTAAGTTTTTGTTTTCTGCTTTGTATTTTCTTTCCTTAAGTTTATTAAATACCATAGTTTTGTTATCATTGTGTTTTGAAGAGCTGGGAGAAAGGCCTGTGGTCCTGCTTGATGTGAATAAAACAAAGAGAGAAGTACATTGCATTGAATATGTAGCTCAGAGCAAACAGGGATGATATGAAGTCTCCAACACAGATTTCAGCACACTGCAGAAATTACCTAAGGAGGAGATCATGACCTGTTGAGTTCGGCTCATGATATTGTCTTCTTGGTTTTGAACAGAAGATTGATCCCAAAAGTTGGAGAACTCTGTGTCATCTGAGTTATGCAATCATTATAATAGTGATTTCAGAGCTGCCAGTTTTTGGCTGCCAGATACTATGTCAAGGACATTAATGCTTAAATAAGGTAAGTGGTTAATACCATTTTAACTCCATTTTAAAGGTGAAGATCAGAGGCTCAAGCCACTTGTCTGAGCTGCCACCATAGGTATGTGGTGATGTGAAATTCAGACACAGGTCTGGATGTCTCCAAAAACAAGGCTTTTCACCACACAGGCAGTATCCAGTAGGATATCAAACCCAAGAGTTTTATATTCAGCTCCACCTTTGCCAAAGTTTCCTGCCAACAATAAAGCCAGGTTTCCTGCCTTAGAACTTCTAGTAGAATTTGGGAAGGGGCTGGAAATTATGAGCTATTGATACCTGCCTGGTGTGACTATAGAAATACCCAGAGCAGACAGTATGTAAGGGATAGGGGCATAGGAGGCCTGGCTGCCCATGGTGATGAGGTTGAAGACTGCAAATAGGGAAGGGCTACCAGCATGGCGGGTAGGGGTGCTCCACTGAAAATAGTCAGCCCCCCACCATATTAAGATGGGAAATGGCATTTAGAGTTCATCTACTACTGTCACCCACTAGAATTTTCTGTAAGAATAAAATTATTCTATATCTGCACTGGCCATCTGGGGCTATTGAGCACCTGAAATATAACTAGTATACTGAGAAACAAAAATTTAACTTAATTTAATTTAAATTAATTTAAATTTAATTGGCCACATTTGTCCAGGAACATATTGGAATAGGGTAGGTATAGATTATTTCTCTGCTGCCCAGTATGGTTTTGTCAGAATTACAAATCTAGGACCTAGATCCTGATTTCCATGCTCACATTCCTGAGAATTGGTTTATCTAGGGGAGAAGTTCTCCAATCGTGCTGCCTGGGCTCGAAGCCCAACTCCTCTATTAACTACCTATATAATCCCTCTGTACCTGAGTTTCCTCATCTATAAATGGACATTAAAAACTGTAACTGCTGCCCTGGCTAGTGACACAGAGGATAAGGCGTCAGCCTGTGAACTCCAAGGTCACTGGTTAGATTCCCCAGCCAGGGGGCATAACCAGCTTGTAAGCCAGGTCTCCAGACAGGTCCGTGGCTGGAAGCAGGTGAAAGGCAACCATACATGGATGTCTCTCCCGCTTTCTGCCTCTCTCCCTTCCCCTCTCTGTAAAAAGTAATAAATAAATAAATAAAATGTAACTGCTTCTTAGGGTTATGATGACAATTAAATTAGTTAGAGTTTAAAAAGTACTTTACGTTGTGCCCAGAATCTAGTAAAAACTGAACAGATTAGGTAGGCAGGCATACATTAATTCAGCCAACATTTGAGTCTCCACTATATGCCAGATCTTGTGCTCAGTTAAATGATATAAGGATATGGAAATGAACAAGATATATTCTCTACCCCCAAGAATCTTTGCTTTAAACCATTCTTGTTTCTTTAGGATTTTGATTTATTTCACTGCCCTCAATCCAGTGAGTCTAAATACTGCAAAAATCAGCAGTATGAATTTAGATAGTATATATAGATCAGCAATATCTGCCATGTATATGTGTGTGGGGTAGGGAGAGATCTAGCACAGCACCTGGTACTAGGTACATGCTAAGTGAATTTTTCTCTTCTTGAAAGAGATTGTGTGGTATGGTTAGCTTCCTGAATACTGCACTCATGGCCAGACAAGCAGGTGGCACTATGATAAGGTTTATCTTCTTGCTTCTTTTCCTTTGGCCATATTTCAGAGGCATCATGAAAGTTCAGTGTGTGAGGATCTTGGGGTTAGTAGATGTTCCCTCAAATTCAAAGTCCAGCAAGGGACTCAAAATCATTTGTTCTGTCTAATCAAGTAACATGTAGTCGAGTTGTTTTTAATTTTCCCCCAGCATGCACTGATTTTCTTCTGCATACCAAACACTTATTTTCCTTAAGGAATCACTCCTTCCCCTCGAAGTTCATGTCCTTCAGTGGGTGATTATGGCTCTGAGACTGAGCATGTTATTTTGGATCCCCTTATCAGAGCACTGCATGTCCTTAGCCATGGTGATCAAGTGTGAGTGGCATTTGGCCCAAGTTAGTCCAATGAGGTTCAAGTCACAACTTTTGGAGGACTCTTTGGAAGGAAGAATAATTCTTTTCAAAGGACTTAAACTAAAAGGACATTATGTGGAGTTGCCATTGGATCTTATATGAAAAAGGCCTGACCTTGAGTCAAGTCAGCAAAAAGCAAAGCAGAACTGAAAGAAAAGTCTCAGTGATTTCTCTTGAGCTCCAGCCCAATGGTGCCTGAAGCTCTATCACTGGACATTAGGTATGTGAGCAGACACATTCTTTTCTGAGCTTAAACCAGTTTGACTTGAGTTTCTATTTCTTATTACCAAAGCAGGCTGATCCATTTCCTCAGCGCTAAATGGGTTGCTCCCAGCCATGCTGTAGGAGCCACAGCCAGATGATGTGAGCTCGGCTTCCCTCTAGAGATCTAATCCTAAAAGACCAAATGGCAAAGCTGCTCCCTGCTCATGGCAGAAGTTTGAAGGATGTCCTGTGTGGGACTGACCCTAAGAAGGGATTCTAAAAACAGCCTGCTTATGTAATTTAAATTCTTAAAATAACTGCAGATTGAGTCTGAGAATGCCACTGGGGCTTGGGCTCCTGACTGCCTAACCTGGAATGGGGAGGTCAGAGAGAGAGTCTCAATGAATGAAAAACAGGCTGACAGCAAAATAGGCTAAGAACTAAATCACCTCGTATCCTCAGCAGAGCATAAGAATGAGTCAGGACTCCAAGTAACCAATTAGTGACTTTGTATTTATTTAAAAACTCCTTAAAAATACCTTTAGCAGCGCAGGAGGAGAGCTGGCCCATTTTGGGGTCTGGAATCAACAGAGAAATGAAAGGAACCCTTAAAAATAGCTTTCCTTTCTTAAAAGACTGCCCACCAAGCAATAATCAGAAGAAATTTTTGATTTAGGCCCTGGCTCATTTTTCTACCGTTAGAAACAGAGTAAGACATAGACTTGGGTGTTTCCGGTGGTTATTGCATGGATGCTGTACTCAGGGATTTCATTCTCAAGTGCAGACTCCAGCCCAGGTTTCCCAGCTTTCCATCATGAACTGGCTCCTCTGAGTTCAGGTTGGGAAGGCAGGCGTGGCCAGAGAGGCTCCCTTGGGTGATCACTTTGCCAGGAGGGATGCACCTGGCCATCACATCCTGTTTCCTGAAAACTGAAACCTGAAGTAAGAAGCAGGGTCTGAAGTGCTGAGAATAATTTGAAGCCGGGCTAGGGAGTCCTAAGAGGGGAGTGGTTGCTTAGATTATTCTGGAGTTGAGTAGATGGGAGAGAGGGGGACACCAATCTTCAGAAAGGGCAAACCCTTCAGGACTGGTTGTAATTTATAGACAATGTCTTTTACTTGGGCTTCAGTATTTCCTGATTCTGACTCCCTTAGAACAACACTGTCATCAAGACATTCCGGTTGTTTTTCCCCAGCAACTCTCTTTCCTATATATGTGGAAGAAAATATCTTTCTTTCTTCCAGATTCTGTCCAGCATGTTCTACACAAGTAATAATTTGGAGTCCATGTCTCCTTCATTAATGTGTCCTCAGAATGAAAATTCCCTAAGAAGCATTTCTCTAAGAGGGCCATAGACCATTTGCACCAATTCCTCCTAGGGCATCTGACAAAAATGCATATTTCAGAAAATTTTTACAGACCTAATACATCAAAAACTTAGGGAATGGAGCCCAGAAATTTTCATCTTTAAGGTTGTTTCCAGGCATCCTTTATACACACTGAAATTTGAACATCATGGCACAATGGTAAGAGCAGATGTTCTATGTTGCTGCTGGCAGAGCATCTTGGGGTCCCTGGATCACCATATACCCCCTGACCTTCAAGGAAAAGCCCCACATGAAGTTGTGATATTCAAATTGATTGAATGGAGAAGAAGAAGAAAAAAAGAAAGGACAGAAGTAGTGTAAACCTGCATTTTCCTTCCCACCTCATTTTCAGAGCAATAGGTCCTGTTTCTTTCTAGTTCATGGGGAAAGACCTTTAAAATTCCAGAAGCTCCAAGCTCCTTCCTAAATTTAACTCAAAGTCACTTTCATGAATGCTGTGGTTAATGCTATTTTATGGATTTTGGAGGTTTGTCTGTCTTTCATGCCACATGAAATGATGGTGTGCTGTGAAAACTATTTTATTACAGACCATGACCTGGATTTTTGTAATGGGGACAGAGGTGATTTTACAGTCAAGCCTTTTGAGCTCTGAGGCTAAAATAATACCAATGGAAGGGATAAAAGAATAATGAAAAATTTGTTTCAAGATTTCTTAACAAAAATTATAAAAGGATGAGAAATAGAGTCTAGAAGTTATTGATGGAACATGGAACGTGGAGTACAGATGGGAATTGAACCAAAGGGGCTTTCTGGGGAGCAGACAGATAAGGTTAGAGTTGTCCATAATGTTGTCATTGAAGCAATATAAAGGTAGTAAAATGATGATGAACCTACAAGTTCAAATATTTATTCAGGAGCCTTCCCTTAAAATGGGAAAATGAATACAACAAACCAAAGGAGAAGTCCTGAGCTATGCTGTTGTTGGAAGAAGTTGAATAAATCAGTATGGAGAATAAAACTAAGAGATAATTATGATGAAATCAAACAGTTTTGTTTCTTAAACCTTTTTTCTTAATTTTTGAAATACTCCTATGGAGTCCCATAGCAAAAGAATCCTAGGACCTAAACTATTCGGTGACTTGCCCAAGACACATGTATATATCAGGTAGTATGGCCAGGATCTGAATCCAGGATACTGCAGTAAAGGATTCGACTCGTTTCTTATAGGTGGCTTTCATAATAACTAAAATTCAAACTACAAAGAAAAAGTGATCCTTGAACTTCATTTGCGCTACAGTTTACTGAGGTATCTAACAAAACAAGTTCAAATTAAGACTATGAGTCACTTATTACAAAAAACTGAGAGAAAACTTATAAAGCCCTTAGTGCCTACATATATAGATTAAGCAAGAACCTCAAAAATGAATATTGTGTTCACCATCACTATTGTCTCTACAATAATATTTATCATTATGATCATTATCAATATTCCCTGAATATGACAAATTTAAGTTATTAATTTTAGACATCCTAAAGCTCACAGTAAAAGTCTAAATTAAGATAGAAAAGCAAAGCAAGTTGTGAATAGACTCAACTGCTCTAGGAAATTTCTACCTGATTTAATGTTAGCTAAAGTGTTACAGTGTCAGAATTTGAACCCAGGTTATCTGATTCCAGTATCTGAGCAGATTCTTCTATGTACTATTCTGCTTCACATAGTTCTTACTGTCTAGAAAACCCCCCATTTTTCTTCTTTTAGAAAGCTATCACCTTACAACCTTTCTGGCAGTATCATAGGGGCATATTTTAAAATATGGATTCTCCCTAGATCACCATCTGATATGTTTTTCATGTTTCAAACACATTGTACAATATGTAAAGCTCCTTGCCAACTGTGCTTTTCCAGTTCCTTATACTATTTAACATCCCAGTTGTAGGCATTTCTCTTAGCTCATTCCATAACACCTCAGGGCCTATAGCTCTATGCTTGGACCTCCTAGAGGACATTATCATTTGTCTTTTCTTGACTATATTTCCAACTAGACTATGAGATCCTTGGAAGCAAAAAAGCTTGACTCATTCAACATGATGCTCAGAATCTAGCACAGATGCCAGTACATAATAGGGGTTCAATGTATGCTTATTAAATCAATGAAAAAATGAATTCTAAAGTCAAGTTATTTAACCATCATTACAAGTTCCCATATACCTGCCACAAATGATAAAGATTATCAGAGATTCTGCTCACAAAATGCAACTTAAATGACAAGTGATTCTGGTTACAATGGTAAAAATGCATTCACATTTCAATTAGCAGAACTGAAATGCCTCTGAATGTACTTTCAGGGCACACATACCAGAACTGTTGGCTCACTGTAAGATTTCACATATAATTCTTGTTACTTAGCATCCGCAGGCTTGAACATTGGTGCATGCTGAAAAGAATCTCTGGGGTAAGAGAAAATCCTGATTCCCTGATATATCCCAGCAGGGAGAGGAGGAACATCGCTTTATTTCCTGACAATTTTAAAATTCTGAATAATTTGGTATGATTATAAATATGCAAGACAAGCCTACTAGGGAATCAAATAATCCAGAAACATGAAAATATAGATTATTTTCCTTCTGTTTTCCTCTCAAGTTGGTTTGTTTTGCTTTTGCAAAGGAAAATAAGATCAGGTGGCAGGAAAATTACTTTGGGAAATTTAAATCTATAGAATCATAGTAAAAGGAAATTTGTTCTTTATTATTCAATCACTTCATCCATATGCATTATTCTTCTCTTAGAATTATGAACAAATTAATTTGATTTTTAAACATTTTATTTATTTATTTTAAAGAAAAGGAATCAGAGGAGAAAGAGAGGGAGAGACACATACAAGAGCTGCTTCTTACACTCCCCCAACCAGGGACCTGGTGCACAACTCAGGCATGTGTCGTGACAGAGAATCAGCCTCTGACTTTCCACTTTTCTGGACAACACCCAATCCACTGAATGACACTGGTCAGGGCATTTGATTATATTAAACTCTTTTATGTTAAAAACATCACCTTGCTTGATCCCCAAAATGCCTCTACAGGTTAGGTAAACTCTTTGGGAACCACCTCTTGGAAATATTCATAGTAAAATGGAGATCATATAAAAAGAATTCCTAATTCAGAACAATAATAGAGGTGACAGTTGACTTCCTTTTAAGTTTCTGGAGTGAAATAAGAAAGTAGCTTTGCAGCATCTTGTTGCACGGGTTTTGTTATGTTAATGAAACAACTACTATTTGAGGACTCATTATATTTTCCTTTCATACAATAGCACTTTCAGCACCCAGATAGATTATGATAGGGCAAGACTACCTTCCCCATCACCAATTTATAAGTGAATATACCAATATCCAACATATCTGAGTTGAGTTAATGAGAGCAATAAATGAAGAAACCAAAATTAGTGATGAACACAATCAATATAAAATTTCATTTTACTCTAAAGCCTTCTCCTTTTTTGTTGTTTGAGTGTTATTGCTAAGTGTAAAATGAGAATGCTTTCTTGTGTACTTCCCTTTAGTTCACAGGCTTTCTGACTCACTGCTATTCATGATCAAACACAAATTTCACAAAAGGTTTAATTGCATCTAGACTTAATAGATATTCTATTTGGGATCTGCAAATAAGACTATAGGAAGGTGGGGGAATCATTTTGTTATGCAAATACAAGCTAGTGGAAATTCTTTCTGAAAGCTATTTAGCTGAGCCCTCATAAAAACAATGTT
Source organism: Noctilio leporinus (assembly GCA_004026585.1). Lineage (NCBI taxonomy): Eukaryota > Metazoa > Chordata > Mammalia > Chiroptera > Noctilionidae > Noctilio > Noctilio leporinus. The sequence goes on from PVIW01010052.1 coordinate 27,309, forward strand.
TGAATGGCCTTTTCTTTCTTTTTTTCTTTCAGATGTCAACCTCATTACAAGTCTGGTTATAATGTTCTTATTTCATAGACACTTGTCAAATCACTTCTTTTTAAGATAAATTTTGATAAAATATGTAATGATACCTTCATGTATTTTTGTAAGTTATCTCAAATAAACTTCTTTATTCAGGGATAAAAGGTCAAGTTCTTGATAACAGAGAATTTTTGCACAAGTTTCTCCAATAGGACTTATCCACTCTGCAGAAAGCAAATGCTACCTACATATATGTCTTCTTTTAGTGTTCCCATTCAGTGGGACACAAATTCATCTATAATATTGATAATAGCTTCTAGTTCCTGAACTTGTGCCAGACATTGTACTTAGCGTTTTACATAGTGCATGAACTTGATTCACCTTTATAAAAACACTATACATTTGCCAATTTCAAGTTTGAACTGAGAACCAAAGAATTAACTATTTTTTCCCAAATCTTAGAGCTGTAGAATCAGAATTTGAACTAGTCTGTCTGATTTCAAAGGCACAACTCATATCCTTTATGCACAATGAAGTATTTTTGATTTTTGGCTTGAATATGATTTCCTTTCTAGAAACAACTAAATGAATAAAACAAAATGTATCTACACATGTTTTATACAGTGAGTCATGTCTATAAGAGAAAGAAAACCATATGTAAACAATGATGATAACAAGGGTAATTGAGAGGACAAAACAAACAAACAAACAATAATTTGACTTTGGGATTTAACAATAATTATTGAATATAAGGTTGATATAGAGATGTCAGAAATTTACCTTTATCACCTAGATGCCAATTAACCTAGGAAAACTTAGGAGGGGTACTCACAACAGACTACAATTTATTTTATTTTTAAATTAGTTACTCTTATGAGAGATTAATTTTAAAGTTATGTATTTTGTATATTCATCACTTTACAACCCAGATGAAAATGTCAATGTGAAATTTAAGACTGAGTTGCCCTCAATAGTCCTGAATAAATTATTGAACCTCACAGCGAAGTTACTCTATGATTACATCATTCCTACCACCTGCAAAATCACCAGAGATTATGCATACGTATGGGTGGAAAAAAATGATTACTGGGTTTTATGTGATTACTTAACTGACTACTTGAAGGCAGCATCACACACACATAAGGTTTTCTTTTTTCTAAATACGATATGATCTCACCCATTACAGGATAATAATGAACAAAATAAATAAACAAGCAAAACAACCAGATACATGAACAAAATAAATAGACCTTCGGTGGGCAGAGGGAAGGGAGGATGAGAGAGGAGGAGGAGGCAAAGGAGGGGAGCAGTTTAGTCAAGGAACTAGTGTGGAAGAACCATGGACATTGACAACAAGTGGGATTGACTTTGGGTGGGAGTTGGTGGGTGGGGAAGAGGGCAGAGGAGAGGAAAAAAGGGATGGATGCAATACAACAACAATAAAAATAAATAAATAAATAAATAAATAATAGTAATCAAATGGGTCATGGCCACTGCACGGCAAATGTGTTGTATTAATAGCTGATAGTTCAAATGACTTGATGACTCATGGATGGCTCATTTTGTTGTACTATATAAATAATAATGCAAGGAACGTTGAGGCCTTATGATTTCAGTTTACCTTTTTTGCAGTCTGTCTATTGTGAGTTGACTTTCAGTGAAGAATATTTTTTAAACATTTACTTCATTTCCTATGATGAATTGATTGAAATGGAGATGGACTTTGACCAATTCAAGAGAAGTCTATATACTGGTCCTTACGGCATTAAATAATGTTCTACAAGAGAAAGGTGGGAAAGTATTTCTATGGCAATTGACTCTACAGTTCTCATTTGAGTCCTTGCCAACTCCATCTGTATTCTTGTGTCCTTCTCCTATATTAAACTCCCCTTTATGCTGGTATACCTTCTGAAAGTGTAAAATCGGACCAAGATATCAGAAGGGATAGGTATTAAATTTAAACTGAAGGAATACAATGCCCGTTACTTTTTAAAAGAGTTTATTCATTATTTTTAGAGAGAGGGTAGGGACAGAGGCAGAGAGGGAGAGAGACATCAATGTATGGTTACCTTTCTCCTGCCTCCAGCTACGGACCTGGATTAGAACCTGGTTATATTCCCTGACTGGTGCCTTATCCACTGTTCAACCAGCCAGGGCCAGTACCCATTACTTTTAAGACCTATGCTGTTGACTTTCTTGGCTCTCTTCAGGCGTAGTTGCCTTCTTTTCAAGGGGAAAAAGGTTTCTCACTGACCTCAGTTAACTGTGTCCCCATTCCACTTCCCCCAAATAGGGCCTAGCTTATTATTTGCAAAAATTTCATAGTAGTTAACTGCCTCTCCACTGCCATATCAGCAGATTATTATAGGCTAGGGTTTATTCTAAGCACAAACATGCATTATCTCCTTCAAAGATATTGCCAGAGTAGTGCCACTAATTACAAATATGTACAACTGATAAAAAGAGATCCACTCTTGAGGAACAAGTACAGGGTTTTATCTTGATTCTTGGTTGTAAGACGATTAGGGGTCTAAGAGTCTGAGCCACTTGATAAAAGGTGGTAGCTTGAGTTATGAAATTGTAGAGCAGCAATTTTAAAACATTTTCATCTCATGGCACACATAAACTAATTACTAAAATTGTGCAGCACATCAAAATATTTTTTGATGATCTGACAAAAATAGGTATAATTTTGATTCATTCACACTTCATGACTATTGTGTTGGCTGTTGTGATTTTTTAATTTTTCAATCTAAGAGAAAAGTCAGTGTCCCTAAGTAGTCATGTATTCCATGTTTTAAAAATTCTTGTGGTTACACCAGTGTGCCCCTTGCACCCATTGAAAACAGCTGTTGTGAAGAGAAAGGCAAACTTCTGGCTCTCTGCTAGCCTATTGTGCCACCCTCTCTGTTCCCTCCTTTAGAAGAGGGCACAGTAATCAGATTGATCAGGTGATGTATGCCAATTGGGGCATGTTTATGAGTGGTCAGGTCACTGTGCATTGAGGTACTTTGGCATCCAGGCTTATGTATTTTCTTTTTTCCATGAAGCTGGGTTGAGTGGATTCAAGGCCTGAAATCCTGAGGCAGGTCCTTCTATTTCTCTCTTTTTGTAGGCTTCCCTAAATGTACTAATTGTTATTTCAGTTTCCTGTACCTTACAACTGATGAGAAAGTGTAAAATATCAAGGGATGAATTCTGGATAATAAAGGCAGAGATTCTGCTTAGATACAAAGCCTAAAATATACAAGTTTCACTCTATTAAGCCATGGCCCTGTTATCATCATAATGGCATTGTGCTTTTAATATGCAAGTATTCCTTATATATCTCTCAAGAGCCACATGGGATGACAGAATAAAAAGAAAGGATTTACACTGGTTAAAGTAAACCAAACCCCATTATAATATAATTCAAGGATCTCATAGATGTTCTTTGCTCCTCACCGTAAATTATTAGGTACAACTTGTAAGTGAAAAAGCATGTCAATATCTTCTAAAATATACATCTGGAATGGACTTGGGCAGAAAGTTTTTATTGATGAAAGATGCAAAAGAAGAGTAAAGGCATTCTTACAGACAGTGGATTGGGGTAGTGGACTCCAATAAGAAGAGTCAGTGTTACCCTAAGAAGAAAAGGAAGAAGTACACTTATGAGCAGAGCCCAGGCCATAATCTGTCAAATTCCCTTTTGCTAGCTTGGTTTGGCATTTAGTGACTATGCCTTGCTTAGAGCATTTTCCCCAATATGTTTACACCTATTGCCCCCAGACACAGATACTAGTATTTACCCAGGTCAGGACCCATCCTTAAATTTTCATTTAATTTTCCTTCATTCATCAAGCTTCTCTTGACATATTTCTCCTACTCATGTTTTTCCTCCAGAAAATTAATTAAGATCCATGTTTTTTGAATAGTCTAAATTGAAAGAACTTTCCATTTTCAGTTCTATAAGACAGAAAACAAACTTGTAAATACAAAATCCTCATCTCAGTTATTACCATTTACAATCCACAGAAAGATTCCCAGTCTAAAGCCACCATAGTTTGTGAAAATAAACATAACTGAGGAAATCAACCTAGAAGATGATTTTGAGAAGATGGAAATATAATGGTAGCAGCATTTACCAGGTTAGCCAAACTGAAGAATTGGGCTAAGCAAAGCATTTACCTAATATCTTTTCATGAGGGAATAGCTATGTGGTTACTCCTTTTAAGATATACCACATCTAGCTCCTCACTTCTATAAAAAAGAAAATTGTGTATGCAGCAAATTTGCTTATTTTTGTGAGTAGCTGGTTTTCAGAATTTAAGTTAAATATTTATTGTAAAATATGATGTTTTATTTTTTGTTTTTATCTTCTTAAATAATAAGATGATTTTCTTCAGCCAACTCCTGCAAGTAACATTGTCAAAAACATGTCTTATTGCTTGAAGTGAAAGATGATGTTTTTGCATGACTACTTAATTTTATTATTTTTAGCCTTATGATTATTCTTTGATTCCATCCTAACCCATTTCATTTCATTTCAGCAAGACTTATCACATGATAAAGAGTAATGATGAAGAGAAGAATCTCAAACAAAATAAACCATTTCCCATCCAAGTCCCTGAAAATATTATCTAAAATAAGAGAGGGATCAATTAAATAAATATGCAAACATTATCTTACTCAAGGATCTATTTCTGGATTATTTGATTTTTTAATAAAAATTTTATTTACCATTTTTAAAGAGAGGGGGAGGGAGAGAGGCAGAGAGGGAGAGAGACATCCATGTATGGTTGTCTTTCACCTGCCTCCAGCCACAGACCTGGCTGTAGACCTGACTTGCAACCTCGTTATGTGCTCTGGCTGGGAATTGAACCAGTGACATTTGGGTTCCCAGGAGAGCACCTTATCCACTGTGTGACTAGCCAGGGCTGGATTATTTGATTTTTTAAAATTTAATTTTATTGTTGTGTTACATCCATCCCCTTTTTGCTCCCCTCTGTCCCCCTCCCCACCCACCCATTCCCCCGCAAAGTCAATCCCACCTGTTGTCCATGTCCATGGTTCCTTTATACTAGGTTCTTGTCTAAACTGCTCCCCTTCCTTGCCACTTCCTACCCCCTCCCCCTAAGCTCCTTCTCCCTGACCACTGAAGGCCTATTCACTGTATTCATATATCTGCTTCTGTTTTGCTTGTTGTTTGTTTTGTTCATTATTGTCCTGTAATGGGTGAGATCATATAGTATTTCTCCTTCACTGACTGGCTTATTTCACTAAGCATAATACTTTCTAGTTCCATCCATATTGTTGCAAAGGTTAGGTGTTCTTTCTTTCTGCTGTGTAGTATTCCATTGTGTAAATGTACCAAAGTTTTTTGATCCAATCATCCACTGATGGGCACTTAGGCTGTTTCTAGCACTTGGCTATTGTGAATAGTGCTGCTATGAACATAGGTGTACATAGGTTCTTAGGAATTGGTGTTTCAGGATTCTTTGAGTATAGTCCAAGTAGTGGAATCACTGGATCAAAAGGCAGTTCCGTTTTGAGTTTTTTGAGGAAACTCCATACTGTTTTCCACAGTGGCTGCACCAGCCTACATTCCCACCAACAGTGCACAAGGGTTCCCTTTTCCTCACATCCTTGCCAACCCTTGCTGTTTGTTGATTTGTTGATGATTGCCATTCTAACAGATATGAGGTGGTATCTTACTGTGGTTTTAATTCGCATCTCTCTGATGACTAGTGATGTTGAGCATTCTTTCATATGCCTCTGGGCCCTTTGTATATCTTCCTCAGTGAGTTGTCTGTTCAGGTCCTTTGCCCATTTTTTCATTGGGCTGTCTGTCTCCCTAGTGTTGAGTCTCATTAGCTCTTCATATATTTTGAAGATCAAACCCTTGTCTGAGGTATCATTGGCAATTATGTTTTCCCATAGAGTTGGTTCCCTTTGAATTTTGCTGATATTTTCTTTAGCTGAACAGAAACTTTTCAATTTGATATAGTCCCATTTGTGGATTTGTTCTTTGATTTCCTTTGCCCTTGGTGAAGTATCAGTGAACATATTTTTGCATAGGATATCCAAAAGTTTACTGCCTATAATTTTCTCTAGGACCTTTATGGTGGCACTGCTTATGTTTAAATCCTTTATCCATCTTGAGTTTATTTCGGTGTATGGTGCAAGTTGGTGGTCTAGTTTTATCTTTTTGCATGTTGCTGTCCAGTTCTCCCAACACCATTTGTTGAAGAGACTGTTTTTACTCCATTGGATGTTCCTTCCCCCTTTGTCAAATATGAGTTGACCATAGAGTCCTGGGTTAATTTCTGGGCTCTCTATTCTGTTCCATTGATCTATATGTCTATTTTTATGACAGTACCATGCTGTTTTGATGACAGTAGCCTTGTAGTATTGTTTGATGTCCGATATTGTGATACCTCCTACCTTGTTCTTCTTTCTCAAGATTGCTGTGGCTATTCGTGGGTGTTTTTGGCTTCATATAAATTTTTGAAGTATTTTTTCTATTTCCGTGAAGTCTGTCATTGGTATTTTAATTGGGATTGCATTGAATCTGTAGATTGCTTTGGGTAGTATGGACATTTTAATGATGCTAATTCTTCCTATCCATGAACATGGTATATGCTTCCATTTATTTGTATCTTCCTTGATTTCTTTCTTCATTGTTCTGTAGTTTTCTGCATACAGGTCTTTGACCTCCTTAGTTAAGTTGATTCCTAGGTACTTTATTTTTCTTGTTGCTATGGTGAATGGGATTTGCTTTCTCACTTCTATTTCTGATGTTTCACTATTGGTATACAAAAATGCTTTTGATTTCTGGATATTGACTTTATATCCAGCGATTTTTCTAAATTTGCTTATTAGGTTGAGTAAGTTTTTGGTGGAGCCTATCGAGTTTTGTATGTACACTATCATATCGTCTGCAAATAATGACAGTTTGACTTCCTCCTTTCCAATTTGCATAGTTTTGACTCTTTTTTCTTTTCTGATGGTAATGGCTAAAACCTCCAAGACAATGTTGAACAGAAGTGGAGAAAGTGGATAGCCTTGTCTTGTTCCTGATCTTAAGGGGAAAGCTTTCAGTTTTTGTCCATAAGTATGATGTTGGCTTCAGGTTTCTCATAGATGGCCTTTATGATGTTGAGGTATGCTCCTTCTATTCCCATTTGGCTGAGGGTTTTTATCATAAATGGTTGCTGCACTTTATCAAATGCTTTTTTAGCATCTATTGATATGATCATATGGTTTTTGTCTTTCAATTTGTTGATGTGATGTATTACATTTATTAATTTATGATTATTTTATTTAAAAAATGTTTTTCCTTATAATTATTTGTGTTTATTTATTTATTTGGGATAGGGGAAGGGAAGGAGTAAGAGGGAGAGAAATATCAATGCAAGAAACATCTACCGAGTGGGGACCAAACCTGCAACCCAGGCATGTATCCTGAGTGAGAATTGAACCCATGACCTGCTTTGCAGGGATAATTTCCATTTGCCTAAGCTACATTAGCCAGGGCTATGTCCAATTTTTGGCTATCTCATTTATTACAAGTTCCTCTCCCACTAGTTGAAAAAATGTTTAAGGCTAAAATCTGTTGAACATACAAAGTCTGTCCAGAAAGTATTGAGCCATTGTCAATATAATGAAAAGTTTGCATGGCCGATATGTTCAGGACAGACCTCATACTTTTACTATCACATCTAATTTAATTTTTACATCATTGCACAGTGAGTACTATTATCCCTCATTTTACATTTTACATATGAGAAAATTGAGTCTAAGTCATTAAATAATTTGCTCAGAATAACTGCTATTGAGATGTCAAGCATTTAACTTGACCTAGGCATATCATTAAGTTCAAGTTAACCATTCTGGTGCTTGTGAGCTATTCTTCAGATTAAAAATAAAATACTGATTGGATGAGATGACTACATCTAGATAATATAAACTATTGTGAGATCAAAAATTTCACTTGGCAAAACTCTTTTAGTAGCAAACACACAAAAACATTAAAATACACATTAAACTGCTTTATTTAATTGAAATATGTTATATAAGTAACATAAAGATGTTATTGTTTTTCACCAAAGTGTCTAACAATTGTTAAGGAGTTAGATATTCCATAATACTGTGGTCTTTTACAAAATCACAGTAAACCCTTTAGATGAGAATGGAGATAATTTAGGTCTAGATTAAAAACCTTGGTTTAATGTCTCAGTCATTTCCATTTTTAAAAATCAATCTTATGACTTCTATTTTAATGGTATGGCTTCCTAGATGGAATAAAATTTATTCCATTACCCTGAGGTTATTTAAGTTATTCCAAACAGCCCTGAATGAGCTGGGGGTCAAATATGCAAGCACATAAGAAAGCTTATTTGAAGATATACGTGGTGCACACAATAAAGTGGCAATAACTTTACATCTCCTTATTTTACATGCTTCTTATTAATTTTGAAAAACTATGTTTCCAAGGTTATGATTTAACATCATTGTTTCAGATATAAAGTATTAAATTCTGAGAGTAACTGTCATGTTGAAAAAATATGACCTTAGAGCAACCATAGTTTCTGGACTATATGCAGGGCAAACTGCTAAAGAAATTGTTGACCTCAACAACATCCCTTTACATACAGTTGACAATGTGAAGAAGGTGTATGATGCTGATCCTGGTGTCGCCACACCAACAAGGAAAATGCATAATGTATGCAAGGATCTCACAAGTCCAGATATTGTACAATATCCAGGAGATCATCAATGAAGATCCAGGAACGACAATGCACTCCATAGCAAGAGAACTGCAGATGTCGGATACAATGGTTCCCAAGATTATTGCTGAAGATATCAGATACAGATCATATGTTCTTAGAAGAGTTCATGACACAGCAGACAAAGGAAAAGGACTTTAGAAAAGCAAGCACACTGCCAACAACAATGAAAAATCCCAAAGAAAAAAAACTCTGATTTTCTTCTCCAATGCAAAGAATTTTCAGCAGGACCAAGTAGTCAACAGAAGAAACAACAGGCGGCTCTGTGAGAATCTTAATGAAGTCCCAATTATCATGAAAACAAAATTTCCTGCTCCAGTGATGGTGTTAGGTTCTGTTAGCAATGAAGGAGGTATCATGACCCTTCATTTTTTTTCACAAGGCTTGAAGGTGACTGTTGATGATTACCTTGATCTTTGGAGAGTAGCAGTTGTACTGTGGATGAAGCAAGTCGCAAATTGATGTCATTTGATCTTCCAAAAAGATGGTACACCAGCACATACAACAAAAAAGGTGCAAGAATTTCTCAGTGTCAATGTTCCTGAATTCTGGTCAAAGGAAATATGGCCACCTAGTTCACCAGATGCAAATCCTTTAGATGATTATGTATGCCACATTTGTGAGAGAGAAGTTATTAAACAACCTCATTCTAATAAAGAGGCTGTTAAAGCTAAGACTGAAAACATGATGATGTCCATGGATAAAGAAAAGTTAACTAAAGCATGCTCAAGATTCCAAAGTTGAATTGAGTCTATTATTGCAGCAAATGGAGACTTTTTTAACAATTAAAAAAACAATGACTATGTTAATGTATTCATATATCAGAATAAATTTATTTCAAAATATAACACCTTTGTGATGTTTTACTAAAATTTTGCCAATTTATCATGTGCACCCTGTGACTACTTATGTGTATTAAAGTTATATTTTCCCAAAATAAGAGTATGGATGTTAATAAAAGTTAGATGTTTAGAGATTTTGGAGGTGTTCTGGGGTTATTTTCTTTCTTTTTATCAACACTTGAATCTAATGATGTCATAAATGATGGTTTACTATCCTAAGCAGTCCTGCTTGGCATATCTGATTGGCAGGAGCAAAGTTTTATCTCCAAGGACATTGACTTTACTTTTAGCTTAGGTAAAAAGTATATTTGAAAGTATATTTTATATATTTTAATAAATAACAATACACACCATTAAATTATAAAAGTATTTATTAAAATCTGTTAAAGTCTTTTTGAATACTCATGAGTAAGTTAAGAAGAGGGTTATATTTATCTAATTTAGTTTATTTAATACCCAAGGCAGAGACTTATATGATTAACAAAGGTAGACACTGAGTTTATTTTAATGAGCATAACTGACAAAATAAAACCCTAAATAAATCTAAAGTACTTTTTAAAAATAAAAAATTCAACAAAGCCTTAATATAGCAACTGGAAAGTTCCAAGTGGTTCTGAAGACAGAATCCTTGGTCATCCTCTACCAATGTCTAAAAATACTTAAATGACTAAGCTTACTTAAAGAAATATTTAATTAGTAAATGGCCTTTGTCTGGCCTTCAAGGGCACCCCTTCCACAAATCATTACATGCTCCCTACCTAACTAAATTCATTTCTTTGAGTCCTAAACATGATTCTTCATTTTGGCCAAATGGGTTATTATTTCATCATTTTCCCCCTCCTCACTTCCCCCTTCTCCATAGCACTTTGTACCTCATTTGGTCCCTTGTTCTACCACTATGGCCTTGTAAATCACTTTTTCCATTTTCAATATCTTCTTTTTGCACCACCTATGCATATGGTTTCTTCCTTTAACATTAACTTCTTTGAGAATTCTATGATTCTCTTCCATTCTTAGTTGCTTCATTCAATGCAAGCTGTTAGCAGCATACTAACTTGGATTTTTTCACGTGTTGCCCTGCAATAAAAGCTGTTGGTCTTTTTCACATGTTTATGTTGTATTTCCCAAAGAAGATTATAGACTCTTCCAGAGACTGCCTTCTAAAAATTCCATCCACTCTAGGCACCTAGAACAATGTCCACTCCATAAAAAGTGGACTGTGCTGATAGAAGTTTGTCCTGCTATATTTTCTGTTCCAGGGAACTCAGTACAACATAATTTGAACAGCTTTTATTTCTTTAAAAGAATTATAAAGTAATGACTACAAAATTGTAACAATTTCCACATCACTAGATTATTTATTTTAAATAAATAGAGAATGAGTGATGGCCACAGATATTATACCCTTGAAGTCAGTGTGGTGGTAAACTCAAACACGTTACTTAATTTTTAAAAAATCAAACATATTGGTTAGATTTAATGGAAAGATAGATGTTTTTTTTTTTTTAGTTCATTTTTAATCCTCAACAGGCTATCAAGGAAGCGTCACTTGAATATGAAAGTCTACGGTAAACTCGTGATGTTTAAAAATATGTGAAGATAGATATGTAAATTTTAAATTCCTGACACACATTTAGAACTCCCATGAGTATCAACGAATAATAAAAGCATTAGAAAATACATAAATATAGGAAATGAAATGGGGAGGGGAGTCGTAGAGAGAAGTCTTTGGATAGCCTAAAATCCAAGGATAGAGATGGTTGGTTTGTTTTCAATCCATCTGAGTGTTACTGATTAGATTCAGCACGCTGGTCAGCTCTGACGTCCAGGGATTTATTGCTCCTAGGTGAAAGAAGCAGTGGGAGGAAAGCACCATTTGCAAGCAGCTTTTGAATTCATAGCTAACTAAAGAGGCAGGGCTGGACAGTGCGGCAGAGTCATCGTATTAGGTGCTGATGCCGCTGAGTTCTTGGGGTGTCTTTGATCTCCGGGTCTCCACTTCTCCACCCAGATCTTCAAGGGAGTCAGATTTAAAGAGCTGAGCAACCAAAAACCCTTCTGTTTCTCTAGTAGGCTCACCAGGGCAGAAAGTGTTCCCAGTTCTTGGAATTGAAGGATACTCATCATAGCTTTTGCGAGGTAGGCTAGGGCGGGGATTCTCCTTAAATTAGTTGAGCTGCAGGGTCGATACACAAATCCGCTCTAAGTCTGATTCACTTTTGTTTTAATGAGAGTGGGCGTATGTAAAGTAAATTGTAGGAATCAGTGTTTACACAACTGGGACAAACACGCTGCCCAGCCACACAGCTCCCACACCCCAGGTGTGAAGAGGAGATAGCATCTTTACCATATGGGATCTCAGCGACTTTGTCTTAGTAAGACAGGATTTAGCGTCTTCGCTAACAAAGTCAGCACTGGTTTGTGTATTTCTTCCTCCCCCGAAGAACTTTTTTGTCCGTGGGAGGGGGAGAGAGGTCGAGGCAATGACAGCTGAGGATCTAGGAGGAAATTATCCACAAAGGGGAGGGGGTGAGGAGGGTAGGAAAGCATTAGGGTCAGGACTAAAGCTCTGAGATTTTCGGGACTCTCGCGCTCTCCCTCCTCCAGACCTCTGCAGCCACCCTTTACACTACGGACACGGGAGAGTTAAGCCAATAAACACGTAAGCGCCGCTCCCTCCCCAATCGGCAAGATGCCTCTCCGGCGCTTGGCTGCATCGACAGCTTGCAACACTCGGCATCTTTTCTGGGGGCACCTCCTTCAACGACTGCAGATGGCATCTGGCTGTGGGCTCCTGGCTTGCAATTGACTCTCCCCCTTGCCCACCTCCGGTCCACGGACGCACCTCTCTCTTCCCCTCCTCCTCCCGCGCTCCCAGGTCTGAGCCCAGCTGGGATCGCCGGGCGAAGGAAGCAGCCGCCGCGGCGGTTAAGGCTGAGCAGTAAGGCGCCGGCTCCCTGATTTGGGGGAGAACCGTCCTCCGGGAAAGCCGACCTCCAGCTGCCTCCAGCGCCGCCCATCTTTTGTACCCCAAGCCGGGGACTCCAGGGACCCCTCTCCCCAGGTGCCACCATGCTGGACCCTTCGTCCAGCGAAGAGGAATCGGATGAGATCCTGGAGGAGGAGAGCAGCAAGGAGGTGCTCGGCTCCGCCGCGTCCAGCGCGCGCCTTTCTCCCAGCCGCACCAGTGAGGGCTCGGGCGGCAGCGCCGGGCTGGGAGGCGGCGGCGGCTCTGGCGCCGGGGCCGGAGTGGGTGCGGGCGGCGGCGGAGGGGGCGGCGGCGCAAGCAGCGGCGGCGGGGCCGGGGGTCTGCAGCCTAGTAGCCGCGCTGGGGGCGGCCGACCCTCCAGCCCCAGCCCGTCGGTGGTGAGCGAAAAGGAAAAGGAGGAGTTGGAGCGGTTGCAGAAGGAGGAGGAGGAGAGGAAGAAGAGGCTGCAGCTCTATGTGTTCGTGATGCGCTGCATCGCCTACCCCTTCAACGCCAAGCAGCCCACCGATATGGCTCGCCGGCAACAGAAGGTAAATGTGCTCGGGTGGCCGAGGCGGCAGCGCGGGGATGTCGCCGGGCGGGCGGGGCGAACAATGGGAGCTGGCGGCGCAGCGGGCATGGAGGAGCAGAAGCAGGTGGAGACCGCGCCCTGCGGAAGAGGTTGAAAGGCCCTCTCCGGGCTGCCAGGACTCGAGAGATGGGCCTGGGGTGGGGTGCGGGGGAGCCGCAGCCCTGCGCGCTCGGCCTCCCTGGGAACGCCAGATTACGAGTCTGGCAGGTGCTGCCGAGTGCCCAGGGAGGCTCCCGGAGTGACTAGCAGCCTGCAGCGCCCACAGGCCTTGTTCGCTAGCTCAGCTCCTGGCCCTCTCCTGCTGCGGACGCTGCACTCAACTCCCGGCCCGCCCTCCTGGGCGTGCGCTCGCTAGGTGGGGACACCGGCAGGTGGGGGCGTGGGTGTGAAGAGCTAAGCGCACCTCGGATTCACGCTTGGCTCACGAGAGGGTAGAGCCGCCGCTAGGCCAGGAGGGAGAAAGCACGCTCGGACGGCGAAGCTTCCAGTCACACTGCGAAGGGCATCTTCCTCCCTCTGCCGAGTCAGCTGACCACCGGCCCCGGTCGCATAAGGGTCCTGGGGCACCGCTTCCCTCTGGCCGGGGCTCCCTCCAATCCCCATTCTCTTTCCTCATTGACCCCAAAGCAGGGCCACCCTCTCTGGTCCTCCTGCTTGGGTCAGGCCCTCTACTTTCTTCCCTTTGACCCTCCTCTTTTTTCCAAGGTGACTTCGCAGCCACCTTCTGGCTTTCTGAAGACCTCAAAGCCCTGTCTCAGCTGGCTCCAAAAGTGCAGCTGCAAAAAGCCTCACAATTATAAACATCAGAAGCTTTTTTGTGTCAGGCTGAAGCGACTACGGGCTGCCTTTGGTGTGTGTGTGTGTGTGTGTGTGTGTGTGTGTGTGTGTGTGTGAAGGGGGGCAGCGAGCACCTATTTCTATCAGCTGTTCTCCAGCTTGGGGAAGGAAAGGGCTGCGAAGGCTGGATGTGGGGCGGTGGCGCGGGACCGGAAGGGAAGGGGTAAGGTACTCTGGTGGAGTGAGTCAGTGAACTAAGTCAGAATCCATTCTGTCTCCTAAGTGAATGTGCAGCTCTTGAGCTATCAGGAAAGCCGGTGGAGACCTCACGGACAGTGTGTGAAGCCAGCTCTAATCCCATCAAGGATGTGAGACCAGTTTCTTAAAAGTGAATTTCTGGTTGCTATCAGTTAAAACTTAATTTTATGTTGCCGTAGTAAAGTCTGAGATTTTCCTGCTTTTATCCATCCTTATCTTGAGTGAGCACAGATTTTTCTGTTTGTCTTACTTATATACATATGTACACACGCCAGACAGCACTGATGATTTATTTCGGCTATCACACGCTTGGTTTTCAGTTTTGTTAAATATTAAACTCATTTCCTGATTGTGAAATAGCAGGTGAGCTACACGCTCCATTCTTGACACCCTTCTACCCCATCAGTAGCTCCTTGCTTTTTCAGCCTCTATTTTGGACTACCATAAAGCAAAAGTATAGTGAGAACAGTAAAAGGTTTTTGGATATTGTTTTAAGGTTGAGTGCTGGGTCCTCACACAGGACCTGATATTTCCAAAGTTTCAGCTTGGAATTATTGCATCTTTATAGCAAAGGAAATTCCATCTTTAAAATCTATTCCATTAATAAGACCATCAGCCAAAGATGTCCTAGTTCTTTGGCAATGAAAACTGTTGTGATTTAAAGAAAAGAATAAGAAACAAACATCCCTTTATCAGTCAAAAGGCTCTAGATCTCTGTCCTTAAACAGATGCTTACAACCAGCACTAGAAATGGGAGAAATCCATTCTCATAGAGACGCAGTTCTTCTAAACAACCTTCAGCCACTGAAGAAAGATGACCAGGAGGCTGTTTTTCCAGTCTGATTTGTATCTGTGATCTGAATCCTTTCAAAGCTGTGCTTTTGCTGGGCAAGTGGGTTTTGTTTGTACATATCACCTTAATATCAGAGAAACCACAGACAGTTGATAACACTCACATTTGTTCCAACTATTTTTAGTTATTGCAGCAAAAACAAACTTTTCCATTGCTATATCCTTTAAGTTTTTAGTGTCTTTCTGAAATAGGGTGTTTTTCTATTTTTCTCTTCAAAAACTTGGAATTTTTTCTTTAAAAAAAATGAACCATTGTTGAAAGTAACTAAAAAATTTGCATAATCACTGGTAAATTTTAAAGCCAACAAATAAGATTAATGAACTAAAATGAGTCTTGAAGCAATATAACCCATGTATTCTAAACATGGGTTTGCCGTAGAGTGGAAATGGCTGAGCTAGAAAAGCTATGAAAAATGATGTAGAGAAAGGTAAAAGAGTGACATGAAAGGAGAGAAAAGGCATGGATATGAGGTGGTATGAGAAAGGTGCACAATTTAAAACTTATGAATTGTTTATTTCTGGAATTTTCCATTTAATATTTTTGGACCATGGTTGGTCACCAGTAACTGAAAGCACAGATAAAAAGGGACTACTATAGTCAACATGAGCAAAGTGTACATGTAGGCACTATAACTTTATAAACAGTATGAAGGAGAGAGATGGGCTGTTAGCTGATAGATAGGAACATCATACTGTTGTCAGTCTTTCTATGTAGCTTGAACTGAAAAAATAATATTTTAACTCAGAATAACAACTGGGAAAGATCAGAGGATGAAGATGCCATTGCTGAATAATTCTGATACTTAATTATTTTGGTTTCACTTTCACTGGAAAAAGAAAAGAGTGCCTGGGATTCCAACAATTTTCCCAGTTAAAATAAGAGACTTTAAACACACTATGTGAAGACATAGTTTATCATTTATAGGTATATTCTTCTTATACTACTGTGACTCTAATTATAATGTGCTAGTAATGATAATTTATGACCAAAGTAAAATTTGGCCATCATAATGTCACAACGTATGTTTCAGCAGCTCATAAGTGATGATTTGAAAAACATTTCTGTACTTTTTATTTTTCTCCTTTTGTCAGAATGGTAGAGTGAATACCTAGAAGTTGGCATGGCAAAACTACACCATATGTTTCTAAATTATGTAGTAATGGTGATGTGTGGCTACCTCATGTGAACTATAGATGTTACTGAGAAAATGTAAAAGCAGGCATTGTAAATACTTATGCAATATTTGGGTTGGCTTAACCAATTTTTAAAAAGTGGCTAGGACTTATTTATAATTCCTAGATTACTAACATCCAAAATGAATTTTGTGTGCATGTATAGGTTTGTGTACATGTGTACCTATGTGTGTGTATGTGTATATGACAAGGGAAAGGGGCAATCCTAAAATTGTGTGTATTCCATACGCAGTCCCATTTCATTCAGGAGACCTTTAGACCAAATAAGTTGTAAATTCAAGCTACTCACTTCCACGTAATTCAGCTTTTACCTTGCTATGAAAAACATGGTTAACACTGAGTCACTGTTAGCCATAGAAATTGTCTTCACCCATTTACTCATTTGACTCAGTAATGACTCAAAAGCCTATACCTTTCCTAAAATTTAAGTTCTACTGCTCGTTAACTGTGTACATATATGAGTTTGTGTATTTCAAATAAATACTAGTGATTCATCCATTCAGATATGTTTTGAGGTATTTGGGTTCACTCCACTACTCAAAATTCTTAAGAGTTGCTTTGACAGTGCAATATATGATTTGCCTTTCAGAAAATAAATATTTTAGCCTTTGAAATAACTAAATGACTACTAAATAAGATTCATTTAAAAAGAATTATATGTTTATCTCTTCATCAATGGAAAAGTATATTCTTTAAATATGCTTTTCGGCAACACATTCCATGTACCTCCTTGGTGCAATGAGCAGGAACCATTATGCACTGGCACTGGCAGAGACATTCTGAAGATGCTAAACACAGAAGATGTAATAAGAGAGGTTCTTGCCTCATTACACACTTGAAATAGCCTTGTGCCTCTCTAAAACTGGACTGAAGAACAAAGGAAATTAAATATTTCATTCCAGAAGAATTGTACTGTTTAAAGTGGTAAAAGTCAAATGATTCAGAGCTTTTTTCCCTACAAAAGCAAATACACAATAATAGCCTATACATTATAATATAATCAGCGTTTGTGATTTGGGGCCAGGTGTCTATACAATTTAAGCTGGAATGAACAGTAGAGTTATACTAATTTAGAACTAAGGTTTTTTTAAAGATTAAAAAAAAAATATTTTAGAGAGAGTGGAAAGGAGGGAGAGAGAGAAACATTGATGTGTGAGAGAAACATCATGTGGTTGCCTCTTTCATGCCCCAAACTTGAGGACCTAGCTTGCAACCTAGGCATGTCCTCTGACTGGAATCAACCTGTGACCTTTTCATTTGCAGCACAATGCCCAACCTACTGAGCTATACCAGTCAGGGAAGAAGTAAGTTTTAAGTAAGTGATTAGCTACTCTTTGCACCAAGCACTCTCCCAGGCTTGGTGGCTGAACTAGAAGATACCTGTGAGGTATGCATCTGAATTGGGAGCTGTATTCTAGTTTGACATATATACATGTCAAACAGGTTGAGAATAAGAAAATCTTTCACTATAAGATGCTGATTACAAAAAAATTAATTAATTAAGAGAGTGTGTGTATGCACGTACACACACAGGATTATATTTAATAGGGAAAATAGTCATTGAGGAAGTTAGATCTTAAAGAATCTGTATGGTCCTGGCTGGTGACACAGTAGATAAGGCACCAGGCTGTGAACCCAAAGGTCACTGGTTTGATTCCCAGCCAGGGCACATAACCAGGCTGCAAGCAGGGTCTCCAGCCAAGTCTGTAGCTGGAGGCAGATGAAAGGCAATCATACATCGGTGTCTTGCTCCCTCTCTGCCTCTCTCCATTCCCCTCTCTCTAAAAACAATAAATAAAATATTTTAAAAAGAATTTGTATGACTTGCAAGTATAAAGGAAGGCAAGTGTTCCAGTCTGGAGAAGAGCATGAATTAGCAGAAATATGAAAGGAGTCATTGCTTGTGGATTACTACTAGTTTGATTCTTTTGGTTTCAAGTGGCAGAAACCCAACTGAAGTGGTCAAATCAGGAAGAAAATAATGGGGAGGGGAGATATTTATTAGTGTATGTAATTACAAAATCCAGTACAACAGTCACTACAGGAAGGCTGAATCTAGGAGTTCAGATTACTTCCTCATCAGAGTGAAGAAAGCTGGCTTATGATGAAAAAGGATATATGTTAAAATCAGTATTTCAGCTCAAACTCTACAACTAGATTGTAGTTGAGTCATCTTTTGCCCTGGGGTGGGAGCATCATTTGACATATAGAGACAGGGGATAGGAAGGCTTGACATTCCCTAATGTATATAATAGCTGATCATTTTTTTCCTGAACAATGAGATCACTTATTACCAAGGCTTACAATTTCATTCAGACTAGTATTTGGCATGTTTTTACATTATAAAATAAGTCTTCAAAGAATTTGAGCTGGTTAGAAATTCCAACTATCTGAATTTTCAGACTAGGAGGTGAGATCTTGAAAGGTTACAAGACTACAGACAGCATGAGAGATTGTAAACTATGCCCTGTGGGATGAAAGTGACCCAAAAATGTATTTTGCTTTTTCTACAATGAATTTTTCAATTTTTAAACTTAGTTTTTGGAATTTAAAATAAGATATTTCACATTAAAAATTATATTTCTGGCTACTCTTATAATTGGAATATGTAACAAAGCTGAGTCTAGTGTTTTATGAGTTTGCAAAAAGCAATAGAAATAAAGCTAAGCCATCACTTAAATAATGGATGGTTGACCACTTTTAACTAAAACTATACTTGTTCTAAGGGGACCATTATATATACATGTATCTAGATAGTAGGACAATTTGATTCTTGCCAAAACCATCTCTTCTTGCCACTGCTGCAGATATTAATGGTCTGACCTTGGCATATACAAGGCATCCAAAAAAGAAATTGGAATTTGGAACTCTATGTTCCCTGTTTTTGGCAACAGTTTCTATGTCAGGATCAGATTTGTCATTTCTGCAGAATTGGAGGGCTTATGATCAGAATGACTTTGTTATTTTTTTATTTGTCAGTCCAAGCATGTAATAGAATTACCTCCCTGGCATTAGCAGATACAGTAAGGTCAATGAAATCAGTCAATGGTTTGGAGTTGGTCATTGTTTTTGACAGATGATGGACAATGAAGAACAGTAGTTAAGAGCATAGAATTTCAAATTTGAATGTCTGGGCTTGCTTCTTGGCTATACACATAATTGGCTGTGTGATAATGGGCCACATATTTAACATCTGTGACTCAGTTTACTCATCAATAAAATGGGGATAGTAGTGTTATCTTTATTATTGGGTACTTGTGAAAATTATATTAGATAATACAGTGAAGCTCTTAAAGCAATATCTGGCATGTGATATTATGCTTTGTTATTTTTTTTTTAAATTTTATTGTTGTTGTATTACATCCATCCTCCCCTTTTTGCTCCCCTCTGTCCCCCCACCCACCCACCCATTCCCCCCAAAGTCAATCCCACCTGTTGTCCATGTCCATGGTTCCTTTATACTAGGTTCTTGTCTAAGCTGCTCCCCTTCTTTGCCTCTACCTCTCCCTCCCCCCTACCCCGTTCCCCTGACCACTGAAGGCCTATTCCTTGTATTCATATACTTGGT
>PVIW01010053.1:0-11442 GCA_004026585.1 Noctilio leporinus
GGGGGACAGAGGGGAACAAAAAGGGGATGGATGTAATACAACAACAATAAAATTAAAAAAAAATTAATATATAAAAAAAATCTAGGGTTGCAGTACTTAATCTGATAAAATAGATTTTAAAACCAACACTATAGTAAGAGACAAAGAATAACACTAGGTAATGATAAAGGGAGCAATCCAAAAAGGGATAGAACACTAGTAAACATTTACATGTCCACCAATGGAGCATCTAAATAAGTAAAAATCTTGATGCCATTAAGGGAGAGACCAACAGAAATACAGTCATAATAGTGGATTTTAGCATGCTATTGGCTTCAATGGATAGAATTTCCAAGAAGGAAACCAACAAGGAAAGAGTGACCTTCAATGACAAACTAGATCAAATGGATTTAAATGATATCTTAAGAACATTTCACCAAAAAGCATCAGGACATATATTATACATTTTTCAAGTGCACATGGAATGTTTTCTAAGATAATACCACATTTTAGAATAAAAAACACACCTCAATAAATTTAAAAGGTTGAAATATTATCAAGCATCTTTTCTGACCAAAATGCCATGAACCTAGAAATGAAACACAAGAAGAACAATCAAAAATATGCAAACATAGAAATGAAATACCAAATGATGAGTAGATCAACAAGAGAAAGATATCTAAAGGTATTTTAAAATAAATGAAAATGAGGGAAAACAATTTAAAATCTGTGGAACACTGGAAAAACGCTCCTAAGAGGGAAATTTATAGAGGGAAATTCATAGCATTACAAATCTATCTCAAAGGAAAAAAAGAGAAAAAAAAGGAGAAAGAAAACTTGAATGAACAATCTAAATGTACATTTAAACAACTTGAAAAATAACAACAAACAAAGCCAAACATGGAAGGAAATAATAAAGATCAGATCGGAAATAAATAAAATACAGTTGAAGAAATGATACAAAGGATCAATGAATCCAATAACTGGTTATTTGAAAGTGTAAACAATATTGGCAAACCTTCACTAGACTCATCAAGAAAAAAAGAGAAGGGATCCAAATAAATAAAATCAGAGATGCAAGTGGACAAATAAAAACTAACACCAAAGAAATGCAAAGGATTGTAAGAAAATATTATGAATAACCATATGTCAACAAAACTGGACAACTTGGATGAAATGGATAAATTCCTAGAAACATGTAATCTTCCTGTAAATCAGGAAGAATCATAGAATTCAAGTGTAACTGAAACATTAATCAAAATATCCCAACAAACAAAAGCCCTTGACTGAATGGCTTCACAGGTGAAATTTACCAAACATTCAACAGAACTAACACCTCTTCTTCTCAAACTATTTCATAACATTCAAGTAGAAGGAAGGCTCCCAAAGTCATCTTATGAGGCCAGCATTATTCTAATTTCAAAATCAGATAAATACACTACAAAAAAAGAAAATTATAAGCCAATATTCCTGATGAAAATAGATGCTAAAATCCTCTACAAAATATTAGCAAATTGAATTAGCAAAAGCACTCCTATGTTCATTGCAACATTTTTACAATCATCAAGATATGAAAGCAGCCCAAGTATCCATCAATAGATCAGTGAATAAAACAACTATGGGACATATACACAATGGAATACTACTCAGCAATAAAAAAAGAAGAAAATCTTATTTTGTGCAACAGTATGTATGGACCTGGAGAACATTATACTTAGTGAACTAAATCAGTCAAAAAAGACAACTAGCATATAATTTCATTTATATGTGGAATCTAATGAACAAACTGAACTAACAAGGAAAATACAAACAGACTTATAGATGGAAAGCAGGATGACAGCTAGGGATAGGAGGTTATGTGGTGGAGAAATTGAGCAAAAAGGAAGAATTCATGTACCTGGACAACACTGTGGTTGATTGGTGGGATGAGAATAATATAAAGGAGTCAAATGGTAGTGTAATAATACAATAAAGATTAAATTAAAATTAAAATTAAATTCCCATTAATTAGAAAAATAATGAACCAAGGTGGGGTTACTGTTAGCTCATTCTAATTCTATCCAAGACAAGCTAAGATCATGAACTTCATTAGGACTAAACTAATCCAAAAGCAAACTTGGTGCCTGCAAAAAAAAAAAAAAAAAAAAAAAAAAAAAAAAAAAAAAAAAAAAAAAAAAAAAAAAAAAAAAAAAAAAAAAAAAAAAAAAAAAAAAAAAAAAAAAAAAAAAAAAGCAAAACAAAACAAAACAAAAAACTTAACATTCTTTCACTCTTTTAGAAGAATACAAAAAGTATAGGATTCCAATATATAAAATTTCTAATAACAAATATACAATAGACAATTTCAGTAAATATAATAAAAGGGATTACTCAAAACCAGTAAAAGTATTGACCAACAAAAAATGACTTAGACACTTTAGAGAAAGAATTAGCAGAAAAGGCCACTTACACAGTGCTATGAAAATTATATTTTCAATAATATAAAGAAAGGAACATAAACAGGAAAAACAAATGGTACAAAAGAACTATATAGGACTTCCAGCCAAGGTGGAGGTGTAGGTAGATACACTGCATCTCCCTCCACAAGACAGAATACAACTATCTCAAAAGTGGAGGCAACTGGAAGTCCCAAAAAACTTGAGCTGCATGAAAGTCTAACAAAGATCTAAAAAAGAAATATGCATATAGGTAGCAGGTGTAGAGCCGGGGTGGAGTGGACACAGGGTGGCAGTGGTGTTGGCAGCAGCAGCAGCAGCAGCGGCTGGCTGGTTGAAAGTGTAATCTCAAATTTAAAATGTAGGGAGGGACACCTTTGGGCTGATCTCAGCCCCAAACCAGACATGCAGCTCATAGCCCCAGTGCCAAGGAATATAAAGCCTCATTGCTTCTGACTGTGAAAACCAGTGGGGGTTGAGGCAGAGGAAGAAACTTCTGGTTTCTCAACAGATCCTATTTACTGAGCAGGTCCCCATGGTTCTAGAACATCTACAGGCCTGCCCACCCTGGGAGCAATGGCCAGGGCAACTGCTAGAGGGGCACCAGTTCCATACAGGAAATAGAAGAAGTACCTGAAAAAGGGGTGAATGATGATCAAGCAGCATTGTTCCCTTTCAGTCTCCTCCCTGACATATAGGGCCACAACTGGGTGAAAGGGGTCCCCAACATGACAAATACCTAATGCTCCACCCCTTATAACATAACAGGGGTAACAGCTCTACCTAAGATGTAAAGGAGTCTATCAGGTTGAGGAGACATAGTGGTATGGTCCAAAAGAGGGAACAAAAAAGGTTCCAGTGGGAGAACTAAGAAATGAGGAGATAGCCAACCTAACAGATGCAAAGTTCAAAACACTGGTTGGAGATAAAGTTGCTCATGGACTTGACAGATATGCTTGAGTATGGCAAATACAGAGGGAAGAAGTGAAGGCTGTGCAAAGTTAAATGAAGAAAAATTCACAAGAATTCAATGGTGAAGGTAAGAAAATTAGAGTCAAATAAATGATTTGGAACAAAGAAGAAATAAGCAGTCAACCAATATAGACTGAAGAAACAAGAGCTTTAAAAAATGAGGCAAGGCCTAGAAGCCTCTGGGACAACTTTAAATGTGCCAACACCTAAATCATAGAAGTGCCAGTAAAAGAAGAGGAAAAGTAAGAAATTAGAAACTTATGTGAAAAAATAATGAAAGGAAACTTTCTTTCCCCAAATTGGTAAAGGAAGTAAATATACAAGTACAGGAGGCGCAGAGAGTCCTAAAAAATGCTAGACCCAAAGAAGAACACACCAAGACACATCATAATTAAAATGCCAAAGATTAAAGATAAAGAGAGAATCTTAAAAGTAATAAAAGAAGAGAGTTGCCTATGAAAGGTTCTTATAACACTAACAGATGACTTCTCAAAAGAAACTTTATAGGTAAGGGACTGACAAGAAGTATTCAAGGAAATGGGAAGCAAGGACCTACAACCAAGATTATTCTATCCAGCAAAGCGGACAAAGTACTTCCCAAACAAGGTAAAGCTAAAGGAGTTCATCATCACTAAGCCCTTATTATACAAAATTTAAAGGTACTTATTTAATAAAAAAAGGATCAAAACTATGAAATTAAAATGACAGCAAGCACAACTATCAACAACAGAACCTAAAAAATCAAACAAAAAACAAATACTAAGCAAACAACCAGACAGTAACAGAATTATAGGTATTGGAGTCATTTGAAGGGTTATCAGCTGGGAGGGGAAAGGTGGAGAAATGGGGAAATGTTGCATGGATTAAGAAGAATAATTGGAAGTACGAACTAGACAGGGGGTAGTTAAGAATAGTACAAGAAAGGGTGAAGCCAAAGAACTTACATGCATGACTTATACGGACATGAACTAAGGGGGGATGGGATTGCTGGAGGAAAGGGGGATAATAGGCAGAGGGAAGCAAGGGGAAAAGAAGGGGATGACTGTAACATCATCCCCTATGTAAGTATAATAAAATATACTTACAAATTAAAAAATTAAAGCATAAAAAAGAAGAGATGCTAATAAAAGAACTAAATGAAACATTAGAAATAAACATAGTAACTAAAAATTTTAAAAACCTGGATATGCTTAATAGTTTGGAAAGGGCAGAAAAACATGAACTCAGATTTTCTTTTTGTTTTTTATCCTTTTTTATATTATTAAATTTATTGAGGTGAAATTGGTTCAAAGGGTCATATGTGTTTCAAGTGCACATTTTTATGATACATGATCTGTATACCACATTGTGTTTCCACTACCCATAGTAAAATTGTCTTCTGTCACCATATATTTAGCTCCTTCTATTTTTACTACCAGACACCCTCTTCTTTCTGGTAACCATCATGTTGTTGTATATCTTGGTCTATAAGTTTCAGTTTTATATTTCACATACAAGATCTGTCCAGAAAAATCCAACTATTGTTAATATAATGAGAATAGTTCGCAAGGCATTGATGTAACCTGGAAGCCAAGGAGGCTGGACTAGAATATTTGTGAACAATGACAATTTCACTATATTAGTCAGTGGGGGGCAGTAGACAGTTGAGTGAACATGTGTGCTATTGGCCATCACATTGAAAATGTCTGAGCAAGCAGAGCAACAAATCTTCATCAAATTTTGTGTTAAAATTGAACATTCCTCTGTGGAAACTATTCAGATAATTCAGGAGGCTGAAGCTGTGTGCAACTGTTGATTGGCAGCTTCATCATAACAACATGCCCTCTCATGCATCCTACCTTGTGCAGAGTTTTCTGTGAAAAATAAAATCTCCCAGGAGACTCAGCCTCCCTATAGCTCAGATTTGTTGCCCTGTGACTTCTGGCTTTTCACAAAACTAAAACCACCTTTGAAATAGAAGAGATTTCAAACCATCAGTGAGATTCAAGAAAACACCACAGATTAGCTGATGGTGACTGGGAGAACTGTGTGAAGTCCCAAGGAGCCTACTTTGAAGGAGACTGAGATGTCATTGTCCTATGTATAATATGTCATGTATTGCATCCTTTTCAATAAATATATCTATTTTTTATATTACATGGCTAGATACTTTCTGGACAGACCTCATCATATGCATGAAATCAGATGGTTCCTAACTTTTTCCACCTGAGTTATTTCATTTAGCATAACATTCTCAAGATCTACCTATGTTGTTGCAAATAGCAGTGTTTCAATTTTCTTATGGTTGAGTAATATTCCATTGTATACTGTATATGTACCACATTTTTATCCAATCTTCTGCCAGAGGACACTTTAGTTGTTTATATGCCTTAGCTACTGTGAAAAATGTTAATATCTTACCTCATATAGTAGCAAAACATAGTATCCAAATAAATTCTAGAGAGAAAAATGGATGGAAAAAAGTCACATTTTTACCTGTGGGACATTAGCAAATAACCTACCATATCTAATTGCTTTGGACTGAATGCTCATTTCCCAAAAAAATCATTTTGGGAAATGCAAAAAAAGCATTTGTTGTACTCTAAATCCAAAATATGATTTCTGATTTGGAGGTGAGGTATTTAAGAGATAATTAGATCATGAGGGTAGAGCTCTCACGAACTGTATTAGTGCTCATATAATGGATTAAGAGACCAGAGCTCACTCTCTCCACCATAGAAATATGCAAAAATGAGAGGACTGTCTGAATCCTAAAAAGTGAATCTTTACCAGAGAATGAATCTGCCTATATCCTGATCTTCATCATAGGAGACTCTAAAATTATGAAAAACAAATGTTTTTTGTTTAAACTATCCAGTTTGACACGTTTTTATTATAGCATCCAAGCTAATACACTAACATATATGTAATTAGGCTACCCAAAAGAGAGAGTACTATGATTGATTGGTCAATCTATTTAATCTATAAAAATAATGGCCCTGGCTGGTGGCACAGTGGATAAGGTGCTGGCCTCTGAACCCAAAAGTCCACTGGTTCAATTCCACAGCCAGGGCACATAAACAAGTTGTAAGCCAGGTCTCCATCAAGGTTCTTAGCTGGAGGCAGGTGAAAGGCAACCATACATTGATGTTTCTCTCCCTCTCTGCCTCTCTCCCTTCCCCTCTTTCTGAAAATAATAAATAAAATCTTTAAAAAATAATAATGAATCTTTCCTAAATTTGATAAGTACTCCAGTCACATAGATTATAGAAAGTCAAAAAATTACAAACCCACAAAAAAATCCATATCCAATTTCATAGGTTTATGTTATAATAATTTTTATTAAAAATGAATGAAGAGAATGTTACCAAATGCAATTATGAAACAACTATCAAGTGAAAAACAAATAATTCAATTGAGGATGTTTCAAAGGAAACACAATTGTAGTCTACAATGCAATAAAACTATAAATAAATAGTAAAAGAGACAAAAATTCCAAAATATTTGAAAAATAATGTCACTTTAAAAACATTAGTAGACTAGAACTGAATGATTATGAAATCAACCCATAAATTCCTAAGTATCTAAACTACCTTTCAAGTAACTTTATAGATTTAAGTGCATAGATTATGATATAAGGAACTAAGTGTCCATCAGTAAATAAATGGATTAAAAATTGTGGTACACTTACACAATAGAGTACTATTCAACAGAAAGAAAGAAGGAATTCCTGCCTTTTGTAATAGCATGGATGGAACTGAAGACTATAATGCTAAGTGAAATAACCCAGTCAGTAAAAGGCAAATATTATATTACCTCACCTATAGGACAATCCTAATGAACAAAATAACAAGCAAGAGAGAACCAAAGACATGAAACAGAACAGATTGACAACTGCCAGAGGAAAGGGGGGATGGTGGAAAGAATGGGAAAAGATTAGTAAAAAAACATGTATAAATGACCAACCCATGGACATGGGTAATAGTGTGGGGATTAACAGTGGGAGTGGGGAAAGGGTTGGATGTGTGGAGGAGGGTAAAGGGGGAAACATTGGAACAACTATAGTAGAATAAGCAAGAATAATTTTAAAAGTTTAAAAAGTAAATTTTAAAGATTAAATAATTAAATATAAATTCAAGGAAACTAGAGAAAAATTTAACCCATAATTTATGGATATAGAACTGGCTATATCCAACTACCCCAACAAAATTACAATTAACTATTAAATAACCTCCCCTGAGAATCACCTACAGACTAGGTGAACAGAAATCCTATAACTAAGAATATACAGAAGAAGCCAAATGTAGATTACTGGAAAGGGTAGAGTTGTGGAATAGGTGGGTCCAACCCCTATTGTGTAGCAGTTTAAAAACAGGAGGCGTATCTCAGTTACAAACACAAAAGACCTGAAAATTTTACATCATATACATATACCAAGGGTGATAAAAATACAGGATTTTTCTCAAATTGACACATAGGAACAGATCAATAAAATAATAAAAAATTCCCCCCTTGAAAAACTTATAAATCTGTGGGGACAAAATAACTTTTAAGGGCCCAATTGGAAAAAACATAATATTTTCTATTACTGATCTGAATACAATTGAGCAGTATGACGATGAACATAGAAAGATGGATATCCAAATATCAGTTTAAGTTGTTTAGAACCTAATTAAGGAATATAATGTATTATTAATGTATAAGAGAACAATATGACTGCTTCAGCAAAGTAGGAATTATGCAAACCCCACCAGCAAATACTACTTCTATGTCAGAGAAACTCTCATATGTAAGTCCAAACATATGAGAGCATAAACATTCACAGCACCATAAAACAACAATTTAGGCACATCTTTTAGTTGAGACCTGATATTCCATATACACATTTACATTTTCCAGAATTCTTTACCATTAGATTAGGTTCATGTGACTAATTCTGACCATCAACTATGAGCATAAGTGTGAAAATCATTGATGTGCTTCCTTTACCTATTTCTTACCATCCTCTACCTATTTCTTGCTATACTGCAGTGGATTTGGGAGAGATATCTTTCATTTCAGGGAGTTAAAGGATGAGGAAAGATTCCTGGCATACATTAGAATTTGTTTGAGTTAGAAATAAATGCCTATTATGTTAAAAAATGCAATTTCAATGTTCATACTATTGCAGCAGAACAAAGAGTATCTTCAGTAATATGCACCTAAATGTCAAACAGGGAAAGATATAAATTAAATGTAGTATATTCATATATCAAAAATAAAATATGAATTTCTAGATGCACATAATCAATAAATGTTAAATTATTTGATGAGCGAATAAAGTATTTACTAAACTAATGCATACAATATACTTTATTGTTTAATGAATATGTAAAATGTATATTAAAATACAAACTAAGCTAATCCCAGTCATTGGCTCTGAGAGTGAGATTTCATTGTAAAAGTCTATGCTAGTTTTAACTTTAACTACAATGTTTCGTTTATTTCATGCAAAAGTAACATATTAAAAGAAATGGAAAAATAGCATTTTTTACATAGGGATAGAAGAAATCCATAAATCTATAAAATGTAACATTTCATTTATAGTTTTCTGTTACATTATTTTATGTACTTTCTGCAGTGTTTTAATTTTCTTGCAGAAAATAAG
Source organism: Noctilio leporinus (assembly GCA_004026585.1). Classification (NCBI taxonomy): domain Eukaryota; kingdom Metazoa; phylum Chordata; class Mammalia; order Chiroptera; family Noctilionidae; genus Noctilio; species Noctilio leporinus. The sequence goes on from PVIW01010053.1 coordinate 9,013, forward strand.
AGCACAGTACAGAAAAATAAATGGAAAAATTAGTTTAAAATGGTAGGGAAAATATTTTTATATATTGATTGATTTTTCAAACAACTGAGAACTCATACAATGCAGGGGAAATACAAACATCTAGTTTTTATCTTCAAGCACTATGTGGTAATATGGGGACCCAGATTATAAGATAAAACTTGAAAGAGTATCACTTCTCATAACTGAGTTATTTACAGAATGTATTGGGAACACAGAATACCAACATTAAATTGGTATTGTGGTTATTCACAAAAAAAACATGTCCTAGGATAAAAAGATGCCCTGTAATAATGTCTATCCTGCAGAAGCTAATCTCAGGGTACAGAAACATTTTATCTTGAAGTTGCATCATTTTACAGACATGAGTGTATGAAGTAAATTATTCAAGGAATTCCAAAATATTCATCATGATCATGATGAGAATACATGTAAAAAGTAGAAGTTATTATTCCTGAAAATATTAGCACATTGCCCACATCTTAACCTACAGACCTGATCATTTTCTTTCTTTTTTTTAAAACTTTTATTGTGTTGTATTACATCCATCCCCTTTTTGCTCCCCTCTGTCCCCCTCCCCACCCACCCATTCCCCCCAAAGTCAATCCCACCTATTGTCTATGTCCATGGTTCCTTTATACTAGGTTCTTGTCTAAGCTGCTGCCCTTTCTTGCCTCTGCCTACCCCCTCCCCCCAATCCCTTCCCCCTGACCACTGAAGGCCTATTCATTGTATTCATATATTTGGTTCTCTTTTGCTTGTTGTTAGTTTTGCTCATTATTGTCCCATAATGGGTGAGATCATATGATATTTGTCCTTCACTGACTGGCTTATTTCACCAAGCATAATATTCTCCAGTCCCATCCATGTTGTTGCAAAGGGTACAAGTTCCTTCTTTCTTTCCGCTATATAGAATTCCACCATGTAAATGTACCAAAGTGGTTTTATCCAATCATCCACTGATGGGCACTTAGGCTGTTTCCAGCATTTGGCTATTGTAAACAGTGCCACTATGAACATAGGTGTACATAGGTTCTTCTGAATTGGTGTTTTAGGATTCTTTGGGTATAGTCCTAGTAGTGGAATTGCTGGATCAAAAGGCAGTTCCATTTTTAGTTTTTTAAGGAAACCCCATACTGTTTTCCACAGTGCCTGCACCAACCTACATTCCCACCAACAGTGTATGAGTGTTCCCTTTGCTCCACATCCTCACCAACACTTGTTGTTTGTTGATTTGCTGATGATTGCCATTCTGAAAGGTGTGAGGTGGTATCTTATTGTGTTTTTAATTTGCATCTCTCTAATGACTAATGATGTTGAGCATTCTTTCATATGCCTCTGGGCCCTTTGTATATCTTCCTCAGTGAGTTGTCTGTTTGGTCAACTAATATTTGACAAAGGGGGAAGGAACATCCAATGGAGTAAAAACAGTCTCTTCAACAAATGGTGTTGGGAGAACTGGACAGCAACATGCAAAAAGATAAAACTAGACCACCAACTTACACCATACACCAGAATAAACTCAAGATGGATAAAGCATTTAAACATAAGCAGTGCCACCATAAAGGTCCTGGAGAAAAATATAGGCAGTAAAATTTTGGATATCCTATGCAAAAATATGTTTACTGATACTTCACCAAGGGCAAAGGAAATCAAAGAACAAATCAACAAATGGGACTATATCAAATTGAAAAGTTTCTGTTCAGCTAAAGAAAATATCAGCAAAATTCAAAGGGAACCAATTGTATGGGAAAACATAATTGTCCATGATACCTGAGACAAGGGTCTGATCCCCAAAATATATAAAGAACTAATGTGACTCAACACCAGGGAGACAGACAGCCCAATTAAAAAATGGGCAAAGGGAAATTAAAGAAGTAATCCAACATCTCCCAAAGCACAAAAGCCCTGGACAAGATGGCTACACAGGTGAATTTTACCAAACATTTAAAGAAGAACTAACTCCTGTCCTCCTCAAACTATGCCAAAAAATTCAGGAAGAGGGAATACTCCCAAACTCATTCTATGAAGCCAATATTATTCTAATCCCAAAACCAGGGCAAGATCCAACTAAGAAAGAAAGCTACAGGCCAATATCTCTGATGAACATAGATGCTAAAATTATCAACAAAATATTGGCCAACCAGATTCAGCAGTACATTACAAAGATCATACACCATGATCAAGTGGGCTTCATCCCAGGGATGCAAGGATGGTACAACATTCATAAATCAATAAATGTAATACACCAAATAAACATATTGAAAGATAAAAACCGTATGATCATATCAATAGATGCTGAAAAAGCATTTGATAAAGTGCAGCAACCATTTATGATAAAAACCCTCAGCAAAATGGGAATAGAGGGAGCATATCTCAACATCATAAAGGCCATCTATGAGAAACCTGCAG
>PVIW01010053.1:11542-37211 GCA_004026585.1 Noctilio leporinus
TCTATTCAACATTGTCTTGGAAGTTCTAGCTATAGCCATCAGAGAAGAAAAAGGAATCAAAGGTATCCAAATTGGAAAGGAGGAAGTCAAACTGTCATTATTTGCAGATGATATGATAGTGTACATACAAAACCTGATTGGCTCCACCAAAAACTTACTTGACCTAATAAGCAAATTTAGCAAAATAGCTGGGTATAAAGTCAATATCCAGAAATCAAAAGCATTTTTGTATACCGATAATGAAACAACAGAAATAGAAGCGAAAAAACAAATCCCATTTACCATAGCAACAGGAAAAATAAAGTACCTAGGAATCAACTTAACTAAGGAGGTAAAAGACCTGTACTCAGAACACTACAGAACAATGAAGAAAGAAATCAAGGAAGACACAAATAAATGGAAGCATATATCATGTTTGTGGATGAGAAGAATTAACATCATTAAAATGTTCATACTATCCAAAGCAATCTACAGATTCAATGCAATCCCAATTAAAATACCAATGACAGACTTCACAGAAATAGAAAAAATACTTCAAAAATTTATATGGAGCCAAAAATGCCCACGAATAGCCACCACAATCTTGAGAAAGAAGAACAAGGTAGGAGGAATCACAATACCGGACTTCAAACAATACTACAAGGCTACTGTCATCAAAACAGCATAGTACTGGCATAAGACTAGACATATAGATCAATGGAGCAGAATAGAGAGCCCAGAAATTAACCCAGGACTCTATGGTCAACTCATATTTGACAAAGGGGGAAGGAACATCCAATGGAGTAAAAACAGTCTCTTCAACAAATGGTGTTGGGAGAACTGGACAGCAACACGGAAAAAGATGAAACTAGACCACCAACTTACACCATACACCAAAATAAACTCAAGATGGATAAAGGATTTAAACATAAGCAGTGCCACCATAAAGGTCCTGGAGAAAAATATAGGCAGTAAATTTTTGGATATCCTACACAAAAATATGTTTACTGATACTTCACCAAGGGCAAAGGAAATCAAAGAACGAATCAACAAATGGGACTATATCAAATTGAAAAGTTTCTGTTCAGCTCAAGAAAATTCAAAGGGAACCAACTGTATGGGAAAACATAATTGCCAAGGATATCTCAGACAAGGGTCTGATCTCCAAAATATATAAAGAACTAATGCGACTCAACACCAGGGAGACAGACAGCCCAATTAAAAAATGGGCAAAGGACCTGAACAGACAACTCACTGAGGAAGATATACAAAGGGCCCAGAGGCATATGAAAGAATGCTCAACATCACTAGTCATCAGAGAGATGCAAATTAAAACACAATAAGATACCACCTCACACCTGTCAGAATGGCAATCATCAGCAAATCAACAAACAACAAGTGTTGGCAATGATATGGGGCAAAGGGAACACTCATACACTGTTGGTGGGAATGTAGGCTGGTGCAGCCACTGTGGAAAACCGTATGGAGTTTCCTTAAAAAACTAAAAGTGGAACTGCCTTTTGATCCAGCAATTCCACTACTTGGACTATACCCAAAGAATCCTGAAACACCAATTCATAAGAACCTATGCACACCTATGTTCATAGTGGCACTATTTATAATAGCCAAGTGCTGGAAACAGCCTAAGTGCCCATCAGTGGATGATTGGATCAAAAAACTTTGGTACATTTACACAATGGAATTCTATATAGCAGAAAGAAAGAAGGAACTTGTACCCTTTGCAACAACATGGATGGAACTGGAGAGTATTATGCTTAGTGAAACAAGCCAGTCAGTGAAAGACAAATATCATATGATCTCACCCATTATGGGACAATAATGAGCAAAACTAACAACAAGCAAAACAGAATCAAGTATATGAATACAGTGAATAGGCCTTCAGTGGTCAGGGGGAAAGTTGTTGATGGGAGGGGTGGAGGGGGGAGGCAGAGGTAAGAAAGGGGAGCAGCTTAGACAAGAACCTAATATAAAGGAACCATGGACATGGACAACAGGTGAGATTAACTTTGGGTGGGTGGGGAGGGGGACAGAGGGGAGCAAAACGGGGATGGATGTAATACAACAACAATAAAACTAAAAAAAAAAAAAAAAAAAGACAAATCCCCCCCCCCATAAAAATAAATAAATAACTAAAATAAAAAATGGTCAATAGACCTGAACAGATAACTCACTGATCATTTTCTTTTCTGTTAAAGCAACATACTTTTAATAAAAATATCCATTTTAACAACCACCCAATTTCATTGCAGTAATTCCCTTCTGGGTGGGGAGTACTTTTGCGGACACAGACTTTATCTGAACATATGTCTGTCCTCTATTCCTAGAACAAGTTGTGGTGAATACAAGGTGCTTCACAAATATCATCTAAATAGCCAAATTATTTGACCATAAAGATCTGCTTCTATAAAAACAATTTAAAAGTTTACTTGGGGACTTAAAGGAGACACACATTCAGGAGAGGATATGAAACGTACTCCCAGAGAGACAAAAAAATCCAGAGCTTACAAAGGTTAAACAAAACAATTTTTCTTATTGGCTATGTAACATGTCTGATGGCTAGTTCAAAAAGAGCTGATCAAGTCCAGATGATGAAATTCTAAGGTAAGCATCACATGAAAACCAGGGTGGGGCAAATTATAGCAAGCTTGCTTCTACAAGCAAGCACAAAGTCCAAAAGTCCAAATCTCACCTGGGTATCATAGTGACTGAGTCTAATTCCCCCAAAGATTCCCCAAGATCAGTTTAGGACCCCTAATATTAGTACTCTTTATTTATTTAAAAAAGAGTTTATTCATTATTTTCAGAGAGAAGGGCAGGGAGAGAGGACTAAGGGGAGAGAAGCATCAATGTATGATTGCCTTTCACTTGCCTCAAGTTAAGGACATGGCTGGAGACCTTACTTGCAACCTGGTTATGTTCCCTGGCTGTGGAATTGAACCAGCGACCTTTGGGTTCATAGACTGATGCCTACCACTGAGCCACACCAGCCAGGCAGCACTCTGTTTTAGATCATTTGGTTTACATTTCTCCATTTTGGTTGAAAACTTTCCTTGAAAAATACCAATATTAAAAAATTCTAGCATAGAGTTAATTAGAAATGTTTAGCTCCTCAATGCCAGGAAAGCTCATTTCTGGTGTGTCATGCCTCACATAGAGAAGAAGGAAGTGTTATTATGGAAGAAATCATAATCATAGGAAAAATATCTACATTTGAGCAACAAGGAGACCCCAGAAAAGTAAACCCTAGATAATATCTTCACTTGGAGTTGTCTTCAATGAGAATCTCAATTGAAGCAAACCATTCCTCTGAGGTAAAAGTCAATTAATTATCTCTATTCTTAATCATTACTGGAGTTTTTACAAGAGATTTAAAACATCTGTTTGTACAAACCATAAGCAGTTTGACAATAAAGTACATTAAACAAATTAGAACAACAATAAATAGAACAATTTGACATTGAGATCTTAAAATAACCCTGAGCTTAGTTGGGAGCCAGCATAAAATATTAAAAATAAATAAATTCTTACCAGTTAATAAGTGCTCATGGCAAAACTGAAATGCCCCTTAAGGAACTTATGAGAGTTTAAGAAGCTTAGCTTTTCTAATTCTACCTAGAAAGAAGTACTTATGCAGGTACAGCAAGAAAGATTCATTATGGTACAAACACCTCCTTGGGCTACATGCAAATAATTTAATGCTTATGTGGAAGACCTGAGATAGAAAAAGTAAGAATCATTGATCTCTGAAGACCCTAGAAACTGAATGGGCTATTCTTTTAATCCTTTTGATTAGATTCTGCATCATTAATCTAATTATGCAGTGGCAAGGTCAAAATACAAACCTATAATTCTAGGAAAGTGGCTGCCCTCATCTCTCGGAAAACTTGCTGGTAAGTTACATCCTGCAGAAAGGCTACAGGAGTAATCATTATATTCAAAAGGGCCCTCATCAGGTATTTACTTATTAATGATAAAGGCCCTTTCTTGAGTGGATATTCTGAGTAGTAGCAGAGTAAGTGGAAGCTGAGTCCCCTTGCTTCTGTCCCAATTGTTGATTTTCATCTGAATTCTGACAATCAACTTGAATAATCAACTGAATCTTAGCTTGTATTAAGTTTTAAAGACACAGAGTACAGAAGATACTTTGTAAAGTTTGGTAAGGGGGTTTATGAGTAGAGGGGGAAATATCCTGTTGGAGCTGACAAGACAGAAGTCATAGCTTTGGAGCTACTGCCCTCCTCAGAGTTAGGAGCATTAGTTCAATGCAGAGATCCCCATCCCTATTGGGGAAACTCAGGGAATCCACGGAGACTGTGAGACCCACACTGCCCACTCACAGTGTGCAGCACTTGTATTGCAACACCAACCTGAAGAGCTCAGGAGAGGGGCTCATACTGCTAATGAGACCAGGTTGCCACACCCAGGTCTGTCAGAGACAGCTATAGGATGCAACGAACAGTGGCTTTCAGAGATATTTTGTTACTTGAGGAGGTTTTATACATGGAGACCCAGAGAGACTCTGGGTTATATGGTATGAGTACTTCAGAGAGACTGATAAAAGAAACTGAAACATGGGCAGACAAGGTCCACATGTGCCAGCAGAGAAACTAGATTGAAATCACAGCTACAGACTTCTCTTCCCTTTGAACTGGGGATAGGGCATAAAAACACCTGCAATAATAAAGACAGAAAGGGGAAACTGTGGTGTATCTGTTGGTGGAAAGAAGTGAGGCTCCACCCACCTATGAAAATCAGAGATCACAAATCCAGTGTAAAGTGCTTCTATGGTTTGGGTGCCAGACTGGAAAGCTCACTGTATGAGCTTAGGCTATGACAGAAACCATGCTGATGTAATAGAGCTCCTGAAGGCAGCAGACATCAGTAGTTTAAGAGGGATTTCTGATTGCTCTGAGGCACAGGGTGGAGACAAAAGCAGAGAATTTGCTAAGTGGCTTGGGAAAGAAAACTAGTTCCCCATTATCAAGCATAAGGATATGACTTATCCTACATTGTGATCTACCCTGTTGCAGCTGCTGCAGAAAGGAACCTAACTCACAGTAAAAATGTTTTTGGAAGGGGATGGATGTAATACAACAACAATAAAATTTTAAAAATTAAAAAAAAAATGTTTTTGGCTTGTTCTGAACTTTTCTCACCCATACCAAGCCATATTAGATCTTTGGGTTCTTTCCCAGTGAGACCAGCTGGGTAGAGAGATCATAAATTTAAAAAACAACAAATAGGGAGATCTGGCAAGATGGTGGAGAAGTGGGGCTACACCAATTTCGACCCAGGGCACATCTGGAATTACTTTCTTGGAGAAAAACTCAGTTGGGATTACCAACAGAACACCAGCTGGAAAAAAGTCCTATAACCACTAACCACAGATGGAACAGAGGAGGCTGCTTCATCACAACGTGACTGGTAGGAAGTGTGGAGACCTGAGAGGGCTAGCTGGGCCCCCATCAGAGGCAGCAGCTAAAGGGACTGTGCCAGGGGCTCCATGTGAAAAGGTTGGGTGCTAGTCCCCCAGTTGGGTGTCCCAGCTACAGCAACATGGTGGAGAGTAGAGAAGCATCCAGCTGAGAAGGGAGGAAAGCTGTGGAGTTTACTAGCCTAAGAGAGCACTAGAGACAGAGAATTACTGGGTTACCACAATGAAAATACATTGGCACCCACCTACCCTGGGTTCCAGTGGAGGAAGAGCAGAAAGAACTGGAGACACGTGGGGAGAGCTTGTGGCAGTAGCTTGGAAGAGAGAATTGGAGAAGTGGCTGTGGGGATCCCTGTGCTGACTCATCTCCCACACTTCCAGGGGACAGCACTACGCCAGGAGACTTCCATATGAGGGTCCTCATAGCCCCACCCACTGGAAGCAATCTGCCCCACCCAGTGGTGCCTGAGCCTGGCACCTGATCACAATTCTTTGACTTACATATAAATAAATCTCTCCCTCCCTACAATGTCTGAGCATAGATTAAAAAGTTGGCATCTGAAGAGGTATTTCGCACCCAGCAGCGCCTGGGCCTAGCAGCTGAGTACAAACTCTCTGACTTACAGCTGGGTCAGTCAGTCAGCCCTGCACTATGGCATGCAAGCCTTGTGGCTGATCATAGATAATTGCTTTGCAGCTGCATCACTTCTTTTCACCCAGCAGTGCCTGGACCTGGGAGCTGATTACAAACCCTCTGACTTATAGCTAGGTCAGTCAACTTCACACAGTGGTGTGCAAGCCTGGTGGCTGATTGTGGATTCATTGGTTTACATCTGAGTCAGTCCTTCTCACTCAACAAGCCTGGGCCTTGCAACTGATTACAATCTCTCTGCCTTATAGCTGGGTCAGACAGTCAGCCCCACACAATGGCAAGTGAGCCTGGTGGCTAATCATGGATTCATTGGTTTGTCTCACCCAGAGGCCCCTGGGCCCGGTGGCTGATCACAAACTCATTAAATTACAATTGAATATTTCAGTCTAGCCCAGTAGTCTCTTAGCCTGACAGCTGATCACAGATTCACTGGATTACAATTGTACCTTGCTGTATAGCCCAGCAGATCCTGAGCCTGGTGGCCAAACATAGATTCTTTGGATTAAAATCAGATCTTGCTGCCTAACCTAGTGGTGCTGGAGCCTGGCAGCTGATCACAGACTCATTGATTTACATCTGAATCTGTCCCACCAAGCTCCACCTGAGCTGGTGGCTGAGCCATTGAATTACAATTGAACTTCTTTGTCTAGCCCAGCAGGGCCTCAGTTTGGTAGCTGATTCATTGAGTTACAACTGAATCTGTCTGTTCCCCCAAGCTTCACCTGAGCCTGGTGGTGGATCATAGACTAATACAATGACAACTAAATCAATCCTTCCAGCCTAGCAGTTCTTTAGCCTGGCAGCTGATAACAGTCTGATTGGATTACAATGAAGCCTAAAAATGGGGAGAAAAAGAGACATTCCATCATTAAAAGGAAAGGAGGACTACCCAAAAAGATCACCAAATGAAAAAGAGGCAAGCAAACCATCAAATATGGAATTTAAAATAATCATAGAGAAGCTCATTGAGCTCAGCCAGCTCAAAGAAAACTACAAACAACTCCAGGGGAACTATGAAGAACTCAGGGAAGCTAGAAGGAACTTACTGAGAACTACACCAGCATTTAAAAGGACATAGAAACTATCAGTAAAAGCCAAGAGGAACTGAAGAATAAAATTTCTGAATTGAAGAATACAATAGAGGTAATCAACAGCAGGCTAGAGGGAACAGAGGATCAGATCAGCCAGCTGAAGGTCAACCTAGAAATATAGTCCAATACATTGTAACAGAATGAAAAAAGACTGAACAAGAATGAAGAGGTTTGAAGAGAGCTGCAGGACAACATGAAATGCAATAATAATTGTATCATAGGGATACCAGAAGGAGGAGAGAAACAAGGAATGAAAAACCTGTTCAAAATAAATAATGATAGAAAAATTCCTTAACATGATGAGTGAAAACATTACTCAAGTTGAGGAACCAGAGAGTCCCACTGAGGATCAATCCAAACTAACCTACTTCAAGACACATTATAATTAAAATGGCAAATTTAAAAAATAAAGAGAGAATCCTAAAAGCATTAAGAGAGAAACATCAAATAACATATAAGGGGGCTCCAAAAAGACTATCAAATGATTATTCAACAAAAATAATACAAACAAGAAGGGAGTGGCAAAATATTCTAAGTAATTGGAAAAAAAGGGCTGCAATCAAGAATATTCTACCCAGCTAGGCTCTCATTCAAAATAGGAGGATAAACGAGGATTTTCCCAGACAAAAGAAGATTAAAAGAATACATCCCTACCAAACCAGTATTGCAAAAAAATGCTAAATGGTCTGCTTTTAAAAAATTAAGAAACAAAGAGAGGAACACAGGTACAAAGGGGAAAAATGGCAATAAATAAGTATCAATCAATAATAACCTTATATATAAACAGATCAAATACACCAATCTAAAGACAAAGGTAGCTGAATGGATAAGAAAACAAGACCCACATATATGCTGTCTTCAAGGGACCCACCTCAGAACAAAAGATCAAAACAGACTTAAAATGAAAGGATGGAGAAATATATATCAAGTAAATGAACATAAAAAAGGCTGGAGTAGCAATACTTATTTCTGACAAAATAGATTTTACAATGAAGCCCATTAAAAGAGACAAAGAAGGACATTTCATAATACTTAAGGGAACAGTCCATCAAGAAGATATAACTCTGGGAAATATATATGTACCTAGCATATGGGCTCCGAAATGTATAAGGAAAATCTTGGAGGACTTCAAGAAGGATATAGACAGCAACATAATCATAGCTGGGATGTTAATACCCCATTACAACAATGGACAGATCTTACAAACAAAAAAATATCAAGGATATTGTGGCATTGAACAACACTCTAGAGGAAATGGATGTAACTGATATATACAGAACTTTTTGCCCCAAAGAAGCAAAATACACATTCTTTTCAAATGCATATGGAACATTCTCAAAGATAGACCAACATGGTAGGTCACAAGACAAGCCTCCACAAATATTGGAAAATACAGGAAATCATATCAAGCATCTTCTCAGGTCACAATGGATTGAAACTAGAAACCAACCTCAAGGGAAAAAAAACAAAAACAATCTAATTCAAGGAGACTGAATAACACAATTTTAAGTAATGAATTGGTTAACAATGAGATCAAAGAGGAAATCAAAAAGTTTCTGGAAACAAATAACAATGAATACATGACAGCGCAAAACTTCTGAGACACAGCAAACGCAGTCCTCAAATGGAAATTCATAGCAATACAGGAATACCTAAAAAGCTCAGAAGAAGCTTATACAAACAAGCTGATGATAAAGCTTCAAAAACACAACACACAAAGCCCAGAGCAAGTAGAAGGAAGGAAATCATCAAGATCAGAGCAGAATTAAATAATTTAGAGACTCAAGCTACAATTCAAAGAATCATCAAGTCCAGGAGCTGGTTCTTTGAAAAAATAAACAAAATTGACATGCCTTTAACCAGAATCATCAAGAAAAAGAGAGAGAGGATCCCAAATAAGCAGTATCAGGAACAAACAGAGGAGATATCACAACTGATACTTCATAAACACAAAGGATTGTAAGAAATTACTAACATCAACTATATGACAAGAAATATGACAACCTGGGTGAAATGGACAAGTTTTTGGAAATGTATAATCTACCAAAACTGAATTCAGAAGAAGCAAAAAGCCTGAGTAGACCAATAACTGCTAGTGAAATGGAATCATTATTCAAAAAGCTTCCAATGCACAAGAGTCCTGGACCAGAGGGCTACACAGATGAATTTTTAAAAAACATTTAGAGAAGAACTAACTCCTATCCTCTCAACCTATTCAAAAATATCCAACAAGAGGGAAGACTCCCAAACTCTTTCTATGAGGCCAATATTATTCTAATCCCAAAACCAGGTCAAGACACAACTAAGAAAGAAAACTATAGGCCAATATCTCTGATGAACATAGATGCTAAGATTCTCAACTCAAAATTGACCAACCAGATCCAGCATTACATTACAAAGATCATACACCATGATCAAGTGAGTTTCATCCCAGGGATGCAAGGATGGTATAACATTCATAAATCAATAAATGTAATACACTACATCAGCAAAATGAAAAACAATAACCATATGATCATATCAATAGATGCTGAAAAAGCACTTGATAAAAATACAGCAACTATTTATGATCAAAACACTCAGCAAAATGGGAATAGAGAGAGCATATCTCAACATCATAAAAGTCATATATAAGAAACCTGAAGCCACCATCATACTCAATGAGCAAAAACTAAAAGCTTTACCCTTAAAATCAGGAACAAGACAAGGCTGTCCACTTTCTACACTTCTGTTCAACTTGGTTTTTGAAGTTTTAGCCATAACTATCAGAGAATAAAAAGGAATCAAAGTATCCAAATTGAAAAGAAGGAAGTCAAATTGTCATTATTTGAAGATGATATGATAGTGTACATACAAAACCCCATAAATTCTACCAAAAACTTACTTGACCTAATAAGCAAATTTAGCAAAATAGCTGGATATAGTCAACATTCAGAAATCAAAAACATTTTTGTATACCAATAATGAAACATCAGAGATAGCAGGTAGAAAGCAAATCCCATTTACCATAGCAACAAGATAAATAAAGTACTGAGGAATAAACTTAACCAAGGAGGTAAGTGAGCTATACTCAGAAAACTACATAGTACTGAAGAAAGCAATTACGGAAGATACAAGTAAATGGAAGCATATATCATTTTCTTGAGTGGGAAGAATTAACATCATTAAAATGTCAATACTACCCAAAGCAATCTATAGATTTAATGCAATCCCAATTAAAATACCAATGATATATTTCACAGGGATAGAAAAATTACTTCAAAATTTTAGATGGAGCCATAAATGCCCACAAATAGCCACAGTAATCTTGAGAAAGAAGAACAAGGTAGGAGGAATCATAATACCCAACATCAAACTATGCTACAAGGCTACTGTAATCAAAACATTCTAGTACTGGCATAAGAATAAACATATAGATCAATAGAACAGAATAGAGAGCTCAGAAAAAAAAAAAAAAAAAAAAAAAAAAAAAAAAAAAAAAAAAAAAAAAAAAAAAAAAAAAAAAAAAAAAAAAAAAAAAAAAAAAAAAAAAAAAAAAAAAAAAAAAAAAAAAAAAAAAAAAAAAAAACAAAAAAAAAAAAAAAAAAAAAAAAAGCCAGGACTCTATGGTCAATTAATATTTGACAAAGGGGAAGGAACATAAAAAAGATAAAAACTATCTTTTCAAAAGGTGGTGTTGGGAGAACTGGACAGCAACATGCAAAAAAACAAAATAAAACTAGACCACCAACTTACACCATACACCAGAATAAACTCAAGATGGATAAAGGACTTAAACATAACCAGTGTCACTGTAAGGGTCCTGGAGGAAAATATAAGCAGTAACATTTTATCTATTTTTTGCAGAAATATGTTTACTGATATTTCTCCAAGGGCAAAGAAAATAAAAGAACAAATAAACAAATGGGACTATATCAAACTGAAAAGTTTCTGTTCAGCTAAAGAAAACACCAGCAAGATTAGAAGGGAACCAACTGTATGGGAAAATATATTTGCCAATGATACCTCGGACAAGGATTTCATCTCCAAAATATATAAAGAATTTATGCAGGTCAACACCAGGGACACAGACAGCCCAATAAAAAAATGAGCAAAGGACCTGAATAGACAACTCTCTGAGGAAAACATAAAGGGCCCAAAGTCATATGAAAGAACGCTCAACATCCTTAGCCATCTGAGGGATGCAAATTAAAACCACAGTAAGATACCCCTTCACATCTGTCAGAATAGCAATCATCAACAAATCAACAAACAACAAATGTTGGTGAGGATATGGTGAAAAGGGATCCCTGGTGCACTGTTGGTGGGAATGAAAGCTGGTACAGCCACTGTAAGGGGGCTATAAAGGGTTAATGGGGGATGTAAGGCCCTTAATGGCCCTGGCTAAGCTCCCCCTTAACGGCCTGTAAGGGGGATGTAAAGGGTTAATGGCCTTGGCTCTTGGGCAGCAAGCAGCTTGAGTGTAATGGCCTTGGCTCCTGGAGGGGAGCCAGCTGTAGCCAGCTTGAGTGATAAGAAAGGTGCTTTAAAAGTAGCTTTAATTTCTATGTCTGTTTCTGTAAGCTTGCAAGGCCAGGGAGTGAAACTTCAACTATAAAAGTTGCTTTTTGCCTTAGCTCAGGGCCCAGAATTTGGAGAGCAGCTTCTCCTCTGGGACCGCGTGTGAATAAGGATCGTACTCCTGCAACTCCCCAGTGTCTGGTCGGTTTCCTTCTGAATTCTGATAGAACACCACAATGGAAAACAGTATGGAGTTGCCTTAAAAAAATAAAAACGGAACTGCCTTTTGATCCAGCAATTTCACAACTAGAACTATAATCAAAGAACCCTGAAATACCAATTTAGAAGTACCTATGTACCCCTATGTTCATAGCAGCACTATTTACAATAGACAAATGCTGGAAATAGAATAAATATTCATCAGTGGATTATTGGATCAAAAACCTTTGATATATTTACACAATGGAATACTACACAGCAGAAAGAATGAAGGAACTCCTACCCTTTGCAACAACATGGATGGATCTGGAAAGTATTATGCTCAGTGAAATAAGTTAGCCAGTGAAAGACAAGTACCATATGATCTCACCCAGTACAAGACAATAATGAACAAAACATACAAACAAGCAAAATAGAACCAGATACATAAATACAATGAATAGACCTTCAGTTGGTAAGGGAGATGGGGGAGGTGAAGGAGGCAAAGAAGGAGAACAGTTTAGTCAAGGAACTACTATGGGAGAATCATGAACATGGACAGCAAGTAGAATTGACTTTGTGGGGTGGATGGGTGGGGAAGGGGATAGAGGGGAGTAAAAAGGGGATGAATATAATACAACAACACTAAAATTAAATTAAAAACATTTTAAAGTAAAATGAAATAAAAATAAAACAGAAAATAAAATAAAAGACAACAAATATTTTGGGTTCTTTCATTTTTCTCACACAAACAGAGAAGATAACCTAGGACTCGTTACACAAAATATCTGAAAGTGACCTGTATCTGAATCTGCCCAAGTGAACACAGAACCAACAAAATCAGTGGTAGACTTCAAACCATACCTTGTTTTATTCAGTTATCCATACAAACAGTACATCCAAAAAAGGATTCCTAAGGCTCCAGACCATACTAGAAGCATCAAGGGGCAGCAACTGCACAGCATCATCACACATGTCCATACATGAAGGTTAAGGGTTATTCTTAAGGTAACCCATACTGAAAAAATAATTCTAGCCACAAAAGGGCCACCAGCATTTTAAGACACAGCTATAACAAGGAGGTTACAGAGCCCACAGGAAATATTCCTGGACCAAAATTCAGGTGTTCAGAAGGATTAGGAAATTAATCCCAGCAAGGCATCTTTATAATACCACAAATAGGTTCAGGAATAACACAAACATCAAATGCGGATTTTAAAAAATGGTTATAAGAATGCCCAAAATCGGGGGAAGAACAGAAATCTCAGTAAGAAGTTAAAACAAAGAAAGAGTAAGCATTAAAAACAATATAAAAATCATAAATTAAAACCAGTCAGAAATAAAGATTGCCATATCTGAATTAAAAAATTTTCTAGAAGGAATCAACAGTAGTTACAATAAAACGAGTTGCAGATCATCAAATTAGAGGACACTATGCAACCAAAGAGAAAATGAGTAAGAAAAGAGGCAAGAGAAATGAAGAAAGTCTAAGGGACCTTTGGGACAGCATCAAACATAACAACATCTGCATCATAGAAGTGCCAGAAAAATATGTGTGAGAAATACAAAGGAAACAATTTGATTTAGTATTTCAACAATAACAATAAATAAGGTACTTAGGAAAATACAAATAAGTGTAAACACATAATTGATAGGTTGAAATAATTAACATAATTAAAATGTCTATATTTCCCAAGGAAATCTACACATTTAATACAATTTACATTAAAATAGTGATGGCATATTGCATAGAACTAGAGTAAATATTCTAAAAATGTATATGGAACCAAAATAAATCCTAATAGCTCAGCACTCTTGTGAAAAAACTCTTTGATAACAAACTATACTTTATGGCCATTGTAATTTAAAAAAACCCTTAATACTGGCATAAAAACATATTTGTAGATAAATGGAACAGAACAGAGAACCCAGGAATAAACCTACACATATTTGAGCAGTTGATATTTGATAAAAGTGGCAAGAGCATAAAATGGAGCAAAGATAGTCCCTTCAGTAAATGGTGCTGGAAAGCTGGCTGGACTGGTGTAGGAAAAACAACTGAAATTAGACAAAATTACACCAATCACAAAAACTAAATTTAAAATGAATAAAATACTTAATATAAGTTACAAAAATATAAAAACCCTAGAGGAAAACATAAGTAGTAAAATCTCAACTATCCAACATAGCAATATTATTGCTGATATATTTCCAAAGGTTCTGGAAACAAATGAGAAAATAAACAAATAGGACCACAGCAAATTAAAAAGCTTCTGCACAGCTAAAGAAATCATCAGCAAGATGAATAGGGAATCCACTGTATGGAAGAATATTCTTGCCAATGATATATATGACATGGGTTTAATTTCCAAAATATAACTATAAAGTATGAATAAAAATCAATGCCAGGAAGATAAATAAAACCATTAAGAAATAGGCAGAAATACTGAGTAGACACTTAGTTCTTCAAAAAGAACATGCAGATGGCTAATAAATATGAAAAGAGCCTAAAAATCACTAATCATCAGAGAAATGCACATTAAAACCACAATGAGTTATCACCAAACACCTGTCAGAAAGGCTATATCAATAAATTAACAACTTGTTTCTTTGCTTGGAAGATCTATTCATCGTTAACAATGGGATGTTAAAATCCCCTACTATGACTGTGTTGCTGTCAATACCTTTCTTGAAGTCCTCCAAATTTTCATTATATATTTGGGTGCTCGTAGGTTGGATGCATATGTTTTCAAGGGTTATATATTCTTGATGAATTGTTCCCTTAAGTACTATAAAGTGTCCTTCTCTTTCTTTCTTATGCCCTTTGTTTTGAAATCTATTTTGTCCAATACAAGTATCATTACCAATTTTCATTTTTGATATCCATTTGCTTGAAATATTTTTTCACCCTTCACTGTCAGTCTATAAAGATCTCTTATTCTATGGTGGGTCTCTTAGAGAAAGCATATATGTTTATTTTTTCATTCACCTACCAAATATTTTACATTGGAGTGTTTAATCCATTTAAATTTAAGGGTATCATTTTTTTAACATTTTATTTATTATTTTTCAGGGACAGGGGAAAGGAGAAAGGTAGAGATGGAGAGAAACATCAGTGTATGGTTGCCTTTCATCTGCCTCCAGCTACAGACCTGGCTGGAGACCTGGCTTGCAACCTTGTTATGTTGCCTTGGCTAGGAATCGAACCAGAGACCTTCGGGTTCACAGGTCAGTGCCTTATCCATGGTGCTAACAGCCAGGGCCTTAAGGGTATTATTGATAGTTAATTTTCTTTACCATTTTTCCCTTTGTTTCTCTCTTCCTCTCTCTCTCTCTCTCCTCTCTCTTCTTTTTCTCCTTGCTTTTCTTTTCTTCTTCTTCCCCTTCTTCTTCTTCTTCTTCTTCTTCTTCTTCTTCTTCTTCTTCTTCTTCTTCTTCTTCTTCTTCTTCTTCTTCTTCTTCTTTTTCTTTTTCTTCTTCCGCTTCCTCTTCCTCTTCCTCTTCTTCTTTTTCCTCTTCTTCCTTTTCTTCTTCTTCCTCTTGCTCCCCTTCTCCTTCCCCTCCTCCTCCTTCATTTGTCCCTTTAGCATGTCTTGCAATGCTGATATGGTGGAGATGTACATATTAGAGTTTTTTGTTTGTTTATTTATGTCTGGGAAACTCTTTATTTTGTTTTCCACTTTAAGAGTTTTGCAGGTAGAGTTATCTTAATTGCGGGCCTTTGTCTTTTATTACTTGGAATATTTCTTGCCATTTCCTTTTGGCTTATATTGTTTTTTGTTGAGAAATCAGCTGATAGTCTTAGCAGAGCTCCCTTGTGTGTTATTAGCTGTTTCTCCCTTGCTGCCTTTAAGTTTCTCTTTTTTTGTCTTGAGATTTGCCATTTTAATTATGATGTGTTTGGAGTGGGTCTCTTAGGGTTTATCTGTATTAGAGCCCTCTGTGCTTCCTGGATTTGTGTGACTTTTTCTCTCATAAAGTTAGGGAAGGTTTCTGTCATTACTTTTTCAAATAGATTTTCTCTATTCCTTGCTCCTCCTCTTCTTGAATTCCTATTGTATGGATATTACGTTTCATGTTGGTCTGCACTCCCTTAATCCCTGTTTATTCTTTTTGAGTCTTTAATTTTTTTTTTTTTTTGTTCTGTGTTGGAATTATTTTCTACCTTGTTCTTCAGCTCACTGATTTAATACTCTGATTTATCTAAGCTGATTTTAATTCCTTCTACCATGTTCTTCATGTCAGATATGTATTTCACATTTTCTCATGGCTCTCTTATTGATAGTAACTATTTCCTTTTTCATGCTGGTGTAGTTTGCAGTAAGTTCTTTGTAGTTTCCATGTAGTTTCTTATAGTTCTCATTGAGTTGAGGTTTGTTACAACCATTATTTTGAAGTCAATGTCTGGTAGTTTGCTTGCTACAATCTCATTTAGCACTCTTTCTAGGGATTCCTTCTTTCCTTTCTACTGGGGGCTGTTTCTTTGGCTCCCCATTTTAGGTGACTCTTTGTGTTCATTTCTGTGTATTAGATTGATATGCTTTGACTGTCTACCTTCATGGTGTGGCATTCTGCATTGAGACCTGTGGGACTCAGTGATGCAGTCACCTTGAGCTCCAAGGCTTGTTGTTTTGGGGGCTACCTTTATGCCATTTATGTGGGCTCTCTGGTTATAATTGGGTTTTGGTTGTTGTTTTGTAATTCTTTGGTGGGTTCTGCCCTCCAGCTGGCTGACAGAGTCACTCCTCTCACCATGTCTTATATACTGTTGTGGAGGTGTTGCCATATTAACACCAAACAGCCCAGACAACAAACTCACACCTACAAAGTAACCCAAACTCACAATGACACTCTCAACAGCAAACAAGCCAATATTAATAAAAGTGTAAAGAGATTAAGACTATAATATGAAAAGAAAGTAACTGTGATATTACTGAAATAAAAGTAATTTTGCAAGGGTAGAGGGAAAGGCAATAATAAAAGTAGGGAATACAGAAAAGGGGAAGAGAGAAAGAAAATAAAATTTACATCATAAATAAAAAAGGGAGGAAGGAAAGCAGAATGGAATAAGAGAAGTGAGTAGTATTAGATTTAAACCACATATAATATATATCCCTTTAGTATTGGCCACACAAACTGTTTAAATTATATTGACATTTGCTCAATACTTTTGGGGCACAATAAGATTGAAAAAAATACAACCAAAACAATTTTATATGCAACTAACAAACAAAGATTGATAAAGGTTGGAGAGAGAATAAGGGTATTTTAAGAATGGGGGAAAATGTGAGATGACTAATGACAATCATATATGGTTTTGATAGGCTGGAATGGTGAGAAATAGTAAGAGTGTGGAATAGAAACAAGTCATAGCAAGGGAGAATATAGAATTTAAATTAAAAAGAAGGTAAAGGAAGAAGGTAAAATGGAGTTAGAAAAGAGAAGAGTAAAACATGAGATTTCAAATATACTATAAAACCTGGTCACATATTTGGCCCAAACTTGAAGGGAAATATATGAATGTTAAATTACTATGAATGAAAGAAAATAGCACATAGTTGTGCCTGTCTCTATTTTCTCTGTTCTGCTGGGTACTAAACCTGATCAAAGCCTGAGGAAATGTGTAGTTCCTGGTATCTGTCCCAGGGCCTTTTCAGAGCTTTTTCTTCTTTCCCCTGAAGAAATGTTCCCAACAGAGAATTGCTGAGCCTGGACTTGCTGATATGCAAGGCCTGTAATCTCACAGGTGGGGGTTGGCTAGCCTCTCTGTGAGGGTATATGCCTAATGCAGCAAATCACCAGCAATCAACTCCTGCCTCCAGTCCCAAGCCCACCATTATATTACTGGAGTTTTAGCCTGAATTCTTCTCCATGTACAGACTCTCTGCTCGTGAACCATGCTGGGTAGCCATACTGTTCCTTCTTGTACACTCTAGCCCTCTTAATTAGCAGAGCCAGCCATTATACCCACATGTACAAGCATGTGAGTTTCAGGATCTTCCTCAGCTCCCCTTTAAAAAGTTCTGTGTGGCCTCCACATTATAGCACTGGTCCCTAGGGGCCCCATTCTCCATGTGCTCCCCCTTCCCCAAAATTGCACAGTCCCTCACCATCTGAGCTGGCCACCACCTTTCAAAGCCTCTGACAATTTTATATAAAGTTTATTTCTGGAAACTTCATGGATGGCATTGGGAAGAGCCACACAGGTATAGGATAACACAGGGTGGTGACAGAATACTGACCCCAGTACCTGCATATATCTTCAGCCTGAGGCAGGCCTGTTTCTGCTGTGCTGTTTCTGCTTGCACCTCCCAAGCATTCTCTCTCTAGCTTGGTAGCTCATGGCTCCTGAGCCTACTTTCAGCTGCCCACACTCTGTTTAGCCAGAAGTGCTGGGCTGGGCAATTGTGGTGGCTTTACTTAGAATTCATAGGTTGCGGCCTCAGCTCCTGAGAGGCCTACAGGCAGGCTGTTTTTTGCCTACTCCCATGCACTCCCTGTGCTCTCATTTGCATTTGTGCTTACTCACAGATGCTGTCACTCATCCTCCTTTCTGGGTTTGACTTGCTCTGTCCACTTGCTTCCAGATCTCCAGTCCAGATCTGGAAGCAAGTGGACAGAGCTGCCAGCTACCTTGCCACCAATTGGGTCTCCTCACATGTTTAGTTTTTTTTAATGTTTTTTTATTAGGATAGATTCTTAAATCATAGATTTCCAACTTAATTTTATTCTGTAAAATATTACTTTATTTCCTTATTTTTAATTTTGGATCACCATTATAAGTAATGTTATTACAATTATTGTTAAATATCTTGCTAAAATAGTTTGTGAATTTATTAGGATATACAGCTAATTAATTTAAATCATAGCTCTAATTACATTGAGGATATGTGCTACTTCCAAATTGTTATTGCCATTGTTAATTTGTAGAATTAATTTTTGTCAGATATATTTCTTCAATCATCTTACTTCATAATGCACTGTTTTTCTCTGCTTATATATTTGAACACATAAATTCTTAAACACAGTCAAATTTACTAAGAAATGTTTTATATGAAACTATTTCATTTAAAATTACAAAAGTCAGAAATAATTTTTCTAACTTTTTACTAAAACTTTAAAAACTGAATTTTTATTATTTTTTTAGAAAGGGTGGAAGGGAGAGAGGCAGGGAGGGAGAGAGACATCAATGTATGGTTGCCTTTCACCTGTCTCCAGCTACAGACCTGGCTGGAGACCTGGCTTGCAACCTGGTTATGTACCCTGGCTGGGAATTGAACTAGCGACCTTTAGGATTGCAGGCTGGTGCCTTATCCACTGTGTCACCAGCAAAAAACTTTTCATTGTTATCTTTATTTTTAACTTACCTAATATTGATTTTGTCTGGTAGGGTGGAGAGATTTAAGAATTTTCCCATGTGGAGGATTACATTTGTAAAATTTATTGAGATTCAAGATAGTGGGGAAGTAAGGCGAAGTTACACTAACCTCCACCTGGGACCAATCTGGAATTATAACTAAATTGTAGAGCAATCACCCTGAAAATCCAACAGAACACTAGTTGGAGAAAAGCCTCATTACCAAGGACAGACAGAAAAAATGACTGATGAGATTGGTAGGGTGTGCAGAGGTGGTGTGAGAGGGCTGGCAAGACATCAGGTGTGGCAATTGAAGTTCCAGAGGGATATTTCAGAGCTTGAGGGGTTCCCCCAGGAAAGTGTGGGATCTAAGCTCCAACCTTGGATGCTCAGCTTACATCACTAAAGCCAGGAAAGGACCAAGACACCCAGACGTAAAAATCAGAAGTATTTGTGTCTACTAGGGAGATAGAGCTGGAGATAGAGAAAGATCCTTAGAGTCAAAACACAACATTTTATTTGCAGCCACTTACCCTGGGCTCAGGAAGATGGAGGGCAGAGTGGACTAGAGATACTTGAAGAGTCTGGGTTTGGTGGCTCTGAAGAGAGAACTGAAGAAATAGCCACCAAGTTCCCTGTGCTCAGTCACTTTCCATAGTTCAGAACCAACTTCCTCAGGCAGAACACTCCTTTTCAAGTGACATCAGCCTGAGAAGCAAGAGCCCAACTCACAATAATTACTCTGCCCATACTTGTGGTGCTTAAGCCAGGTTGCTGATTACAGCTTGAGGCTATTTGCCTGATTAGATTAACAGCTAAGGTGGAAAAATACAAGGAAGCAGCTGAAAAGGGAAGACGAAGAAACAGACTGCAAATGAATGTACAAGAGAATTCTCCAGAAGAAAATAGATGAAATAGAGGCAAGAGATTTATCAGATAAAGAGTTTAATTATTGTAAGACTACTCAATAGCAGGGAAAAGGACATAGAAACCATAAAAAGAACCAGTCAGAAAAAAACAAGGTAATACTTGAAATAAATAATACACTGGAAGAAATAAATAGTAGGTTAGATGAAACAAAGGATGGAATCAGTGATTTGGAAGACAAGATAGAAAAAACACACAGAGCAGCAAAGAGAAAAATAAAACAAAATATTTTTTAAAATGAAGATAACTTAAGAAACATTTTGGAGGATCTAACCTCAGTAAACATTTACACACCCAATATAGGAGAACCCAAGTATGTGAAGTAAATCTTGATGGACAGAAGGGAGAGACTGACAAAAATACAGTATGCACATGATAAATTGGCAATAATATTGCATCCTTTTATTTCATCTGCTTATTAATTTTGAAAAACCATGTTTCTAAGGTTATGATGTAACATCACTGTTTCAGATATAAAATATTAAATTCTGAGAGCAACTATCATGTCAAAGGAATATAACGTACAAGTAACCATAATTTCTGAACTGCATGCAGGACAAACTGATAAAGAAATTGCAGGCTTCAATGACATCCCTTTATGTACACTTTGCAACATGAACAAGGTGTGTGATGTTGATCCTGATGTTGTCACACCAACAAGGAAAATGCATAAGGTAAACAAGGATTGCACAAGTCCAGATATGGTACACAGAATCCAGGAGATCATCCATGAAGATCCAGGAAAGTCAATGCACTCCATAACAAGAGAACTGCCAATGTCAGATACAACAGTTTGCAAGATTATTGCTGAAGATATCAGATACAGATGGTATGTTCTTAGAAGAGGCCAGTTTAGGACACAGCAGACAAAGGAAAGGTGCTTTGAAAAAGCAAGGAAATTGCTAACAATACTGAAAAATTCCAAAGATAAAAACCCTCTGATTTTCTTCTCCAATGAAAAGAAGTTTAAGCAGGACCAAATACTGAACAGAAAATAAAACAACAGGTGGCTCTGTGAGAACCTTAATAAAGTCCCAATTGTCATGAAAATGAAATTTCCTGTTATAGCAATGGCGTTAGGTGTCAGCAATGAAGGAGATATCATGACCCCACACTTGTTTCTACAAGGCTTGGAGGTGACTGTTGATGTTTGCCTTGATGTTTTGAGAGAAGTAGTTGCACCATGGATAAAGCAAGTCACAAATGAATGTCATTTTAATTTCCAACAAGGTGGTGCGCCAGCACATAACACCAATAAGGTGCAAGAATTTCTCAGTGCCAATGTTCCTGAATTCTGTTCAAAGGAAATCTGGCCACCTAGTACACCAGATGCAAATCCTTTAGACTATTATGTATGGAACATTTATGAGAGAGAAGTTAATAAACAACTTTCTTCCAATAAAGAGGATGTTAAAGCTAAGATTGAAAACATGATAATGTCCATGGATAAAAAAAGTCAGGTCTCCAGCCAGGTCTGTGGCTGGAGGCAGGTGAAAAGCAACCATACATTGATGTCTCTCTCCCTCTCTGCCTCTCTCCCTTCCCCTCTTTCTAAAAATGAAATAAATTCTTTAAAAAAAAAACGTTAATTAAAGGGTGCTCAAGATTCCAAAGTTGAATCGAGTCTATTATTGCAGCAAATGGAGACTTTTTTGAACAATTAAAACAATAATGACTATGTTTGTGTATTTACATTTAAGGATAAATTTGAATCAAAATATAACACTTTTGTGGTATGTTGTTTATTTTACTAAAATTTTGCCACTTTATCATGTGCACTCTGTACAGTCAAAGGTAAGGGTTTTAACTACCCAGTGCTTCAATGGGTAGATTTTCCTGACAGAAAACCAACAAGGATAGAGTAAGCTTTAAATGGCACACTTGATCAAATAGATTTAATTGATATTGGGTTTCAACTAAAAGCAACAGAATATACATACTTTTCAAGTGAACATGGAATGTTTCGTAGAATAGACCACATTTTAGGAAATGACACATCTCAATAAATTTAAAAAGAATGAAATCATATCAAGTATCTTCTCTAAATACAATGCTATGAAACTAGAAATTAATCATTAAAAAATGTATGAAGTTATGGAGGCTAATTACCATATTTTTTGCTGCAAAAGATGCACTTTTTTCCCCC
The DNA here is from genome assembly GCA_004026585.1 of Noctilio leporinus. Lineage (NCBI taxonomy): Eukaryota > Metazoa > Chordata > Mammalia > Chiroptera > Noctilionidae > Noctilio > Noctilio leporinus. The sequence goes on from PVIW01010053.1 coordinate 33,848, forward strand.
CAAAACTCAGGGGTGGGGAATGTCTGTGTCTTATGGAGCAAATATTGTGTCACAGACCCTGATGTGTGTTGCCTGACCTGTCAGTGGTGGCTTCAGCTGTTAGAAGAGGAAGCAGTAGGAACATGCAAAACCCCTAGGGATGCTTAAATGTCCCATTTTACTGCTGAATCTCAGGGCATCTGGTCAGTTGCCATCCACCTCTGCCCATCACCTGGGACTTGGGAGAGTGTAGAGAGCCACCTGACACTCCCACCTACAGCCTCTGACCTGTCAAATCAGCTGAGGATAATAACAAGCATGAGGCTTATTAGTGGTTAACCAGTTTAGAGCACACATTAGCATAACTACAAAAAGGAGCTTTAAAGAAGTGAAGACTCATCTAGCTGTAATTCCTGGGGGTATTATCAGCCAGTTGCAACCTCTCGGTATTTCCATCAACAAACCATTTAAAGTCTTTATGTAAGAAGATTGGAACAAATGGATGGCTGCTGTTAATCATGACCTGACACCTACCAGATGAATGAAGAGGCCCACTGTCACTCAAGTTTGTGAATGGGTGAAAACATCATGGTGCTCAGTGAAGGAAGAAACCATTGTACAGGCATTCAAAAAAAAATGTGGCATTAGCAATGTCTTAGATGGAACTGAAGAGAGTTTCATATATGAAGATAGTGAAGAAAGTGGTATCAGTGATTGTGAACAACTGAGCTTCATAAACTCTGACACTAGCAATGAGTTCTTGGGATTCCCAGAAAACTAGAAGAGTACTGAACCCTTAAAGCCTCTCCTCATTTGTTAATGGCAGGGATGATGGTTCTTAATACTGCTGTTGACTGCTATTCACTTTACATGGTTGAAATATTTGGTCCAGAATATTTTTTTTCTTGTTCTCCACTAAACCTAGGTACATCTTATGGTCAGGTGCATCTTATAGTGCGAAAAATACGGTAACAATAAATGGGTCAAAAATAAGAACAAGGAAGAAATTAAAATATACCTTGAAACATAAAAAAAGTGAACTCAGCAAATCAAACTCTGTGGGACACTGGAAAAGCAATCTTATGAAGGAAGTTTATAATATACAGATCAACCTCAAAAAAGAAAAAGAAAAAAGCTCAAATAAACAATCTAACTTGACACTTAAATAAAAACTTGAAAAAAAAGAATAATGACAAAAAAGCTAAAATTGAATAGAAAAAAGGAAATGATAAAGATAAGAGCAGAAATAAAAGATATAGTCTTAAAAAAGATACAAAAAAAATCAATGAATCCAAGAGCTGATTCTTTGAAAAGATAAACAAGATTGACAAACCTTTAACCAGATTCATCAAAGAAAAAAGAGATAGGATCCAAATAAAATCAGAAATGAAAGAGAAACAACAACTGACAGCAAAGAAAATATTATGGACAACAATATTCCAGTAGATAGGACAACCTAGTCAAAATGGATAAATTCCTAGAAACATACAATCTTCCAAAACTATTTCAGAGAGAAGCAGAGAATCTGTCATTACTTTTTCAAACAGGGTTTCTATCTCTTTGTCTCTTCTTCTTCTGGTATCCCTATGATATGGATATTATTGCATTTCATGTTGTCCTGCAGCTAGCTCTGTTAAAACCTCTTCATTCTTTTTTAGTCCTTTCTCCACTTTGTTATACTGTCTGGAAAATATTTTCTATATTGCTCACTGATTTGATTTTCTGCTTCCTCTAACCTGCTGTTGATTCCTTCTACTGTATTCTTCAATTCAGAAATTGTATTCTTCATTTCCTCTTGGCTTTGATATTTTCTATGTCCTTTTTAATGCTGGTGTAGTTCTAAGTAAGCTCCTTGTAGCTTCCCTGGAGGTCTTCATAGTTCCTCTGGAGTTGTTCATGGCTTCCCTAGAGTTGTTTGTAGTTCCCCTGGAGTTTGTTGTAGATTTCTGAGCTCATTGGGCTTCTCCGTTATCATTGTTTTGAATTCCATATCTGATAGTGTGCTTGCCTCTATTTCATTTAGCAGTCTTTCTGTGAATTCCTCCCATTTTTTCAGTGATGTTTCTTTTTCTCCTCATTTTAGGTGACTCTTCTTATTTGTTTTTTGGTTTATAGATTGGGTTTTTTTGAGTTCCTGTCTTTGTGGTGTTACCTTCTATCATATAGAGGTGTACATTCTTTACTTTCTGGATCCACCTCTGATGTCAGATCATTTCATAGTCTAGGCCAGGGGTGTCAAACCCATTTTCACTGGGGGCCATGTTAGCCTTACAATTGCCTTCAAAGAGCCAAATGTATAAATGTGACTACTTCTTAATAATTAAGTGAGTCAAGTAGAAACAATGTGCCTGGTCAAAGGTGCTGGCCCAGATAAAATAGAGGGCTAGATTTGGCCCATGGTTGTGTTTGTTACCCATGGTCTAGGCCTAGTCAGCCTGTTGGAGCCAACCAGAGATCCACTCTGTCTGTGTCCTTCAGTGTTTAATCTAATTAACCTGTGCTCAGCTGTCAGGTGTAGGTACCATTGGGCAGGATAATTAAATTAAGCTGTAATCCAATCAATCGGTGACCCACAGTCACCTTAGGCACTGCTGAGCTGGACAGATTAATTCAGTGTTAATCCAATCAAACTGTGACCAGCTGCCAGGCTCAGGCACCACTGGGCTTGACACATTGACTCCAATGGGTGGAGCTACGATGAACGCTCAGGTGGATGCTGCTTGTCATAATGTAGTCCACCTACGGTGTGGGAGATGAGTTAGCACTGGGACCCTGCCAGCTGTTACCTCATTTCTCTCCTCAAAGCCACCATTCCAAATTCTCCTTAAGTGTCTCTAGTCCACCCTGCCCTCCCTCCACTGTAACCCAAGGTAAGTGGGTGCCAATGTACTTTCATGCATGGTCACTTTAGTATTTCTCTAGTGGTTCCAGGCTAGCAAACCCAGAATCATTTTGCTTTTCACAGCTGGATTCTGTTCTACTTAGCTGTGTTTCTATAGTCTGGGAAGCCCAGGTTGGGGTTTAGAACCCACTCTTCTCAGGTGGAACCCCCAGCTCCATACCCTTCAGCTGCCACCCATGGAAGCCTAGCTAGCCCACTCACATCTCTGCAGTTCCCACCAGTTATGTTGTGATGAATTGGACTCTTCTGTTCTATCCATGGTTATAAGGCTTCCTTCCAGCTGATGATTTGTTGGTTATTCTGGATAGTTTCTCCCTAATTGGGCTGTAATTTTCAGTTGGCTCTGAGAGGAGATTGGTGTAGCTCCATGTAGTCCTCCACCATCTTGGTCCCCCAAGAATCAGATAATCTGAATAGACAGATTACACTTAGTGAAATTGAAGCAGTAATAAAAAGAATATTTCCCCAAAAACAAAGCCTTGG
>PVIW01010053.1:37311-47343 GCA_004026585.1 Noctilio leporinus
AAAAAAAAAAAAAAAAAAGGAGAAGAAAATCATAGGCCAACAACCATGATGAACATAGGTGCTAAAATCTTGAACAAAATATTAACACACTGAATACAGCAATTCATTAAAAAGTTATATGTCATGATCAAGTGGTTTTTATTTTGGTGTGCAAGGTTGGTACAACATGTGCAAGTAAAATATGCAATTCATCACATAAACAAAATGAAGGATAAAAGCCACATAATCATATCAATAGATGCAGAAAAAGCATTTGATAAAATCTAGCACCCGTTTGTGATAAAAACTCTCAGCAAAGTAGGATTAAAGAATATATACTTAAATATAATAAAGGACACATATAACAAACCACTCCCAGCATCATACTCAAAGGAAAAAAAGATAAAACAAAACTATAAGTATTCCATTCTTTCAATCTGAAACAAGACAAGAATGTTTGCTTTCACCCCTCTTACTCAACATAGTACTAGAATTCTTAGCCACAGAAATTAGACAAGAATAAAAAATAAAAGGCATCCAAATTGGAAAGGAAAAAAGTAAAACTATCATTATATGCAGATGACACAGTACTGTGCAAAGAAACCCCAAATATTCCAAGAAACAATAAGAACTGATAAATTATTTCTGCAAAGTAGCAGGATACAAAATTAATATGCAAAAATTGGTTACATTTTATATGCCTATAATGAACTAAGAGAAAAGGAAACTAAGAAAGCAATCCCATTCACAATAGCTAGAAGAAGAATAAAATACTGAGGACTAAGCCAAACCAAGAATGTAAAGGATCTATACTCAGAAAATTATAACACTGAAGAAAGAAATGGCAGAAGATACAAAAAGAAGTAGATATTGTGTCAATGATAGGAATAATTAACATCATTAAAATGTCCATAACACCCAAATAAATCTTTATATTCAATGCAATTGTTATAAGATTCCAATGGCACATGTCACAAAACTAGAATAAATATTTCAAAAATTTATATGGAACAACAAAAGGTACCTCATAACAATAGCAATCCTGATGAAAAAGAACAAAGTCTGATGAATCACAGTACCTAATTCCAAACTATTCTAGAAGTCCCTAATAATCAAAACAGCATGGTACTGGCATAAAAACAGACACAAAGATTAGTGTAACAGAAGAGAGCCCAGAAATAAACCCACAACTTTACAGTCAATTAATATTTGATAATTGGACATTGACAGAATGGAATACTATGAACTATAAAAAAGAACATTTTACCCTTTGTGGCAGTATGGATGGACCTGGAGAATATTATGCTAAATGAAACAAGCCAGTAAGAAAAACACAAATACCAAATGATTTCACTCATACATGTAATCTAATGAACAAGCTGAACTAATAAGAAAAATGGGGGCAGACTCTGAGTAGAAGGGGAAATGATAGCTGGAGTAGGGAGGTGAGGGGATGGAAGGATTGTGCAAAAAGAAAAAAGAACCCATGGATATAAACAAAAGTGTGGTAATTGCTTACATGAGGTGTGTACATGGGGCCTAAGTATATGATATATACAATAAATAATGGTAAATATACAATAAAATTTAAATAAAAAATAAAATGAAATATTTTCTGTTGAAAATAATAAAATAAAAAATCTTTTGAATGATAAATTTTTCTTATGTTCTACTTAGTCACATTTCCCAAAATTATGTTTCTATTTAATATGTTCCTGTCACTTTAATATATGGGACGATATTTCTGCCAATGTTATTAATATAGGTGTTTTATTAAATTTGATGCCATATTTTTAATGAATTTGTTTGCTAATATTTTCCATATTTCTTCACATGTGTTAAAATTAGCTAGTCAAGAATGGATAACACAATATGACCCACATATATGCTGTCTTCAAGAGACCCACCTCAGAACAAAAGATCAACACAGATTGAGAGTGAAGGGATGGAAAACTATATATCAAGCAAATGGTCATGAAAAAAAAGCTGGAGAAGCAATACTTATTTCAAACAAAATAGATTTTACAATAAAGGCAATAAAAAGGGACAAAGATGGACATTTCATTATACTTAAGGAACAATACATCAAGATGAAATAACTCTGTTAAACATGTACGCACCCAACATTGGAGCTCCAAAATATATAAGGAAAATCTTGGAAGACTTTAAGAAAGACATAGACAGCAACACACTAATAGTAGGGGATTTTAATACCCCACTATCAACAATGGACAGATCTTCCAAACAAAAAATCCCCAGAGATGTAGTGGCATTGAACAACACTCTAGAGGAAATGGATCTAACTGATGTATAGAGTCTTTTACCCCAAAGAAGCAAAATACACATTCTTTTCAAATGCACATGGATCATTCTACAAGATAGACCACATGGTATGTCACAAGACAAGCCTCCAAAAAGACAGGAACATTGAAATCATACAAAATATCTTCTCAGATCACAATGGCTTGAAACTAGAAACCAATCTCAAGGGGAAAAAAAAACAAAAATTCTCTAACTCCTTGAGACTGACTAACATGCTTTTAAGCAATGAAGGAATTAACAATGAGATCAAAGATGAAATCAAAAAGTTTCTGGAAATGCATGACAACGAACACACAACAGCCCAAAACCTATGGGATACAGCAAAGGCAGTTCTCAGGGGGAAATTTATAGTAATACAGGTCTTCCAAAAAAGGTCACAGAAGTTTATAAAATCAACCTAACCACAAAGCTGCAAAAACTAGAGGATCAACAACAAACAAAACCCAGAGCAAGTAGAAGGAAGGAAATCATCAAAATCAGAGCAGAACTAAATAACTCAGAGATTCAAACTACAATTTGAAGAATCAACAGGTCCAGGAGCTGGTTCTTTGAAAAAATAAACAACATTCACAAGTCCTTATCCAGACTCATCAAGAAGAAGAGAGAAAGGAACCATGGACATGGACAACAGGGGGGATTGACTTTCGGGGGAATGGGTGGGTGGGAAGGGGGACAGAGGGGAGCAAAAAGGGGATGGATGTAATACAACAACAATAAAATTTTTTAAATAAATAAAAATTTTAAAAAAAGAAAAAGAAGAAGAGAGAGAGGACCCAAATAAACAGAATCAGAGCTGACAGAGGAGAAATCACAACTGATACCTCAGAAATACAAAAGATTGTAAGAAATTACTATAAACAATTATATGACAAAAAATATGACAATCTGGATGAAATGGACACATTTCTGAAAATGAATAATCTACCAAAACTGAACCCAGAAGAAGCAGAAAGCCTGAATAGGCCAATAACAACCAGTGAAATTAAAGAAGTAATCCAAAATCTCCCAAAGCACAAAAGCCCTGGACCAGATGGATACACAGGTGAATTTTACCAAACATTTAAAGAAGAACTAACTCCTATCCTCCTCAAACTATACCAAAAAATACAGGAAGAAGGAAAACTCCCAAACCCTTTCTATGAGGCCAATATTATTCTAATCCCAAAACCAGGACAAGACACAACTAAGAAAGAAAGTTACAGGCCAATATCTCTGATGAACATAGATGCTAAAATTCTCAACAAAATATTGGCCAATCAGATTCAGCAGTATATTACAAAGATCATACACCATGATCAAGTGGGTTTTATCCCAGGGATACAAGGATGGTACTACATTTGTAAATCAATAAATATAATACACCACATCAACAAATTGAAAGATGAAAATCATATGATCATATCAATAGATGCTGAAAAAGCATTTGATAAAGTACAACAACCATTTAGGATAAAAACCTTCAGCAAAATGGGAATAGAGGAAGCATACCTCAACATCATAAAGGCCATCTATGAGAAACCTGAAGCCAACATCATACTTAATGGACAAAAACTGAAAGCTTTCCCCCTAAGATCAGGAACGAAACAAAGCTGTCCACTTTCTCCACTTCTATTCAACATTGTCTTGGAAATTCTAGCTATAGCCATCAGAGAAGAAAAAGGAATCAAAGGTATCCAAATTGGAAAGGAGGAAGTCAAACTGCCATTATTTGCAGATGATATGATAGTGTACATACAAAACACGATGGGCTCCACCAAAAACTTAGTCACCCTAATAAGCAAATTTAGCAAAATAGCTGGGTATAAAGTCAATATCCAGAAATCAAAAGCATTTTTGTATACCAATAATGAAATAACAGAAATAGAAGTCAGGAAACAAATCCCATTTACCATAGCAACAAGAAAAATAAAGTACCTAGGAATAAACTTAACTAAGGAGGTAAAAGACCTGTACGCAGAAAACTACAGAACAATGAAGAAAGAAATCAAGGAAGATATAAATAAATGGAAGTATATAACATGTTCATGGATTGGAATAATTAACATCATTAAAATGTCCATACTACCCAAAGCAATCTACAGATTCAATGCAATCCCAATTAAAATACCAATGACAGACCACAGAAATAGATAAAATACTTCAAAAATTTATATGGAGCCAAAAACACCCACGAATAGCCACAGCAATTTTGAGAAAGAAGAACAAGGGAAGAGGAATCACAATACCGGACTTCAAACACTACTATAAGGCTACTGTCATCAAAACAGCCTGGTACTGGCATAAGAATAGACATATAGATCAATGGAACAGAATAGAGAGCCCAGAAATTAACCCGGGACTCTATGGTCAACTAATATTTGATGAAGGGGGAAGGAACATGAAATAGAGTAAAATCAGTCTCTTCAACAAATGGTGTTGGGAGAACTAGACAGCGACATGCAAAACGATAAAACTAGACCACCAACTTACACCATACACCAGAATAAACTCAAGATGGATAAAGCATTTAAACATAAGCAGTGCCACCTAAGGGTCCTGGAGAAAAATATAGGCAGTAAACTTTTGGATATCCTATGCAGAAATATGTTTACTGATACTTCAAGGGCAAAGGAAATAAAAAAATGAATCAACAAATGGGACTATATGAAATTGAAAATTGCCATTCAGCTAAAGAAAATATCAGCAAAATTCAAAGGGAACCAACTGTATGGGAAAACATAATTGCCAATGATACCTCAGACAAGGGTCTGATCTCCAAAATATATAAAGAACTAATGTGACCCAGCACCAGGGAGTCAGACAGCCCAATTAAAAAATGGGCAAAGGACCTGAACAGACAACTCACTGAGGAAGATATACAAAGGGCCCAGAGGCATATGAAAGAATGCTCAACATCTCTAGTCATCAGAGAGTTGCAAATTAAAACCACAATAAGATACCACCTCACACCTCTCAGAATGGAAATCATCAACAAATCAACAAACAAGTGCTGGGGAGGATGTGGGGAAAAGGGAACCCTCATACATTGTTGGTGGGAATGTAGGCTAATGCAGCAACTGTGGAAAACAGTATGGGTTTTCCTTAAAAAGCTAAAAATGGAGCTGCCTTTTAATCCAGCGATTCCACTACTTGGACTATACTGAAAGAATCCTGAAACACCAATTTATGAGAACCTATGTACACCTATGTTCATAGCAGCACTATTTACAATAGCCAAGTGCTGGAAACAGCCTAAGTGCCCATTAGTGGATGATTGGATCAAAAACTTTGGTACATTTACACAATGAAATTCTATATAGCGGAAAGAAAGAAGGAACTGGTACCCTTTGCAACAACATGGATGGAACTGGAGAGTATTATGCTTAGTGAAATAAGCCAGTCAGTGAACGGTAAATATCATATGTTCTCATCCATTATAGGACAATAATGAGCAAAACTACCAACAAGCAAAACAGAACCAAATATATGAATACAGTGAATAGGCCTTCAGTGGTCAGGAGGAAAGTGGTTGGGGGAGCAGGGAGGCAGAGGCAAGGAAGTGGAGCAGCTTAGACAAGAACCTAGTATAAAGGAACCATGGACATAGACAACAGGTGGGATTGACTTTGGGGGGAATGGGTGGGTGGGGAGGGGGACAGAGGGGAGCAAAAAGAGGATGGATGTAATACAACAACAATAAATTTTTTAAAAAAATTACAGTGATGGTGAGCATTCTTACATATGCCTCTGGGCCCTTTGTATATCTTGCTCTTTGAGGTGTCCCTTGAGGTCTTTTGCCCATATTTTAATTGGTGTTTAGTTGCATTAGTTCTTTATAAATTTGGGAGATCAAACCCTTGTCTGAGGTATCATTGGCAAATATGTTTTCCCATGCAGTTGGTTCCCTTTTAATTTTGCTAGTGTTTTCTTTAGCTGAACAAAAAGTTTTAGTTTGATATAGCCCCATTTGTTTATTCGTTCTTTGATTTCATTTGCCCTTGGAGAAGTATCAGTAAACGTATTTCTGCATAGAATATCTAACATTTTACTGCCTGTATCTTTCTCCAGGACCTTTATGGTGGCACTGCTTATGTTTAAGTCCTTTATTCATCTTGAGTTTAATCTTGTGTATGGTGTAACTTGGTGATCTCATTTTATCTTTTTTCATGTTCTATCCAATTCTCCCAACACAACTTGTTGAAGAGACTTTTTTCACTCCATTTTAGGTTCCTTCCCTTTTTGTCAAATATTAATTGACCCTAGAGTCCTGGGTTAATTCCTGGGCTCTCTATTCTGTTCCATTCATCTATATGTCTCTTCTTAAGCCAGTACCAGATTGTTCTGAATAAAATAGCCTCTCAGTAGTTGAGTATTTTGATTCCTCCTACCTTGTTCTTCTTTCACAAGATTGCTGTGACTTTTCATGGGAATTGTTGACTCCATATAAATTTTTGAAGGATTTCTTTTATTTCTGTAAAGTATGTCATTGGTACTTTAATTGGGATTACATTGAATCTATAGATTGCTTTGGGTAGTATGGACATTTTAATGAGGATAATTCTTCCCATCCATGAACATGGTATATGCTTCCATTTATTTATATCTTTCTTAATTTCTTTCTTCAAGGTTCTGTAAGTTTTCTGAGTCCAGGTCTTTTACATCCTTGGTTAAGTTGATTCCTAGGTATTTTATTTTTCTTGTTGCTATGGTAAATGGGATTTGTTTTCTCACTTAGATTTCTGATGTTTCATTATTGGTATACAAAAGTGCATTTGATTCCTGGATACTGACTTTATATCCAGTTATTTGGGTAAATTTGCTTATTAGGTGAAGCTTTTGGTGGATCCTATTGGGTTATGTATGTGCACTATCATATCATCTGAAAATGACAGTTTGACTTCCTCCTTTCCAAGTTGAATACGTTTGATTCCTTTTTCTTCTCTGATGGCTATGGCTAGAACTTCCAAGACGATGTTGAATAGAAGTGGAGAAAGTAGACAGCCTTGTCTCGTTCCTGATCTTAGGGGGAAAGATTTTAGTTTTTACCCCTTGAATATGATGTTGACTTCAGGTTTCTCGTAGATGGCCTTCATCATGTTGAAGTATGCTCCTTCTATTCCCATTTTGCTGAGTGTTTTAATCATAAATGGTTGCTGTACTTTACCAAATGTTTTTTCAGCATCTATTGATATGTTCATATAATATTTGTCTTTCATTTTGCAGATGTGGTGTATTTATTCATTTATGAATGTTGTACCATCCTTGCATCCCTGGGATGAAACCCACTTGATTATGGTGTATGATCTTTGTAATGTACTGCTGAATCCAGTTGGCCAATATTTTGTTGAGAATCTTAGCATCTATGTTAATCAGAGATATTGGCATATCATTTTCTTTCTTAATTGTGTCTTGACCTTGTTTTAGGAATAGAATAATATTGGCCTAAAAGAAAGTGTTTGGGAATCTTCCCTCTTCCTGGATTTTTTGGTATAGGTTGAGAAGGATAGGAGTTAGTTCTTTAAATGTCTGGTAAAATTCACCTGTGTACCCATCTGGTCCAGGGCTCTTGTGCTTTGGTAGATTTTGGATTACTTCTTCAATTTCACTAGTTGTTATTGGCCTATTCAGGCTTTCTTCTGGATTAAGTTTTGGTAGATTATACATTTCCAGAAATGTGTCCATTTCACCCATGTTGTAATCTTTCTTGTCATTTAGTTGTTTTTAGTAATTTCCCCCAATCTTTTGTATTTCTGAAATATCAGTTGTGATTTCTTTTTTGTCATTTCTGATTCTATTTACTTGGGTCCTCTCTCTCTTTTTCTTGATGAGTCTGGATAAAGGCTTGTCAATTTTGTTTATTTTTTCAAAGAACCAGCTCCTAGAGTTTTTGGTTCTTTGAATCGTAGTTTGAGTCTCCTAGTTATTTAGTTCTGCTCTGATCTTAATAATTTCCTTCCTTCTACTTGCTCTGGGCTTTGTTTGTTTTTACTCCTTTAGCTCTTGCAGTTTTATGGTTAGGTTGTTTTAATAAACTTCTTGTGACCTTTTTAGGTAGGCCTGTATTGCTATGGACTTCCCTCTGAACACTGCTTTTGCTGTATCCCATAGGTTTTGGGCTGTTGTGTGTTCATTGTCATTAGTTTCCAGAAACTTTGTGATTTCATCTTTGATATCATTTGTTAACCCATTTATCACTTAAAAGCATGTTTTTCCAGTCTCCATTAGTTAGAATGTTTTCATTTTTTCCCCTTGAGATTAGTTTCTAGTTTCAAGTCATTGTGATCTGAGAAGATGCTTGGTATGATTTCAATTTTCCTGTATTTGTGGAGGCTTGTCTTGTGACCTACCATGTGGTCTATGTTAGAGAATGATCTATGTGCATTTGAAAAGAATGTGTATTTTGCTTCTTTGGGGTAAAAGGATCTGCATAAATCAGTTAGGTCCATTTCCTCTAGAGTGTTGTTCAATGCCACAACATCCTTAGTGGTATTTTGTTTGGAAGATCTATTCTCAGTTGATAGTAGAGTATTAGGATCTCCTACTATTAGTGTGTTGCTCTCTATATCCTTTTTTTTTAAAGATTTTATTTCATTATTTTTATAAAGAGGGGAAGGGAGAGAGGCAGAGAAGGAGAGAGAGACATCACTGTATGGCTGCTTTTCACCTGCCTCCAGCCACAGACCTGACTGGCGTCCTGGTTTGCAACCTGGTTATGTGCCCTGGCTGGGGAACCAAACCTGTGACCTTTGGGTTCGCAGGCCTGTGCCTTATCCACTGTGCTACCAGCCAGGGTTAATGTCTGTATCTTTCTTGTAGTCCTCCAAGATTTTCCTTATATATTTCAGAGCTCCTGTATTCGGTGCATATATGTTTACCAGAGTTATTCCTTCTTGATGGATTGTTCCCTTTAGTATTAGTAAATGTTCTTTTTTGTCTCTTGTGATGATCTTCAATGTAAAATCTATTTTGTCTGAAATAAGTATTGCTCCTCCAGCCTTTTTTTCATATCCATTTGCTTTATATATATTTTTCCACTCCTTCATTTTCAATCTGTATTGATCTTTTATTCTGAGGTGGGTCTCTTGAAGACAGCATATATGTGGGTCATGTTTTTTATCCATTCGGCTACCCTATGTCTTTTGTTTGGTGCATTTAATCCATTTACATTTATGGTTATTATTAATTGATACTTTTTTATTGCCCTTTTACCACTTTGTACATGTGTTTCTCTTTGATTCTCTCTGTTTCTTCATATTCTTTTTCTTAAAGCAGACGTTCGTTTTAGCATTTCTTGCAATGCTGGTATGGTTGAAATATACTCTTTTAGTCTTCTTCTGTCTGGGATATTTCTTATTTCTCCTTCCATTTTGAATGAGATTCTTGCTGGGTAGAGTATTCTTGGTTGCAGGTTATTGTTTCCCATTACTTGAAATATTTTTTGCCATAAAGATATGTAGATTCTCAGCTGGTCTGCCAAAGACCCCCTTGAGCACCAGCCCTAGTTCCCCGCGCGACCCTGTTTTTTCTCCAACAAGATGAAAGAAACTATCATGAACCAAGAGAAGCTCGCCAAACTGCAGGCACAAGTGCGCATTGGTGGGAAAGGCACTGCTCGTAGAAAGAAGAAGGTGGTTCACAGAACAGCTACAGCAGATGATAAAAAACTTCAGTTCTCCTTAAAGAAGTTAGGGGTAAACAATATTTCTGGTATTGAAGAGGTAAATATGTTCACAAACCAAGGAACTGTGATCC
>PVIW01010054.1:0-47143 GCA_004026585.1 Noctilio leporinus
AAAAAGAAAAAATCTAAAAAAAAAAAAAAAAGAAGAAAACTGGAGGATGAAGTGAAGAGTTGCTCCTGGAACAGACAGGCCCTCCCTCAGGCTTGGATCCTTCTAGCTATCGGGATGGCAGCAGTCTTGCTGCCACTTCCCTGAATGCACCAAATGGCTCCAGAGAAAGGACTTTGTATGACAAAGCCATGCAAGTATTCTTTGCTAGTGCAGTGTTTGGTGAAACATATTGTTGGCATTTGGGGCGACTGTTTGCTATGAAAGCCCTCTATACATTACTGAGTGCTCACTATCCTGGCAGCTGCCCACCTAACCCTACCAGGCATCCCCATCATCATGACCATAAAATGCCCCTCCCCTAACATTTCCAAATGGCTGCACTGAGGATAGGCAATACTTCCCTTCTTGAGTTGTGTTCTTTTTTTCTTTAATTATAAATATTTTATTGTGAAGTGTAACAAACGGAAAAGTACACAAAACATTTTTGCACTCTCTGTAATTTGTCATAAAGTGAATATGCATGTAACTGCCCTGCAGGTCAAGAAACAGGATGCTGCCAAGTCCCCAGACACCTACCTCACGCTCCTTTCCACCATGCCCTCCTTCACCTGTGAAGGGTAACTACCGTCCTGATTTTAACACTGTTGACATAGTCTGTTTCTGAACTTCACATGAATGGGATAACATAGCATGTATCCTTTTTTAACAGCTTTGAGATATATCTCATGCAATATATAATTCACCCATTTAAAGTGTGTAGTTCAAAAGCTTAATAAGTTATAATTAAAATAGATATAACAAAAATTTGTCATGTTAACCATGTTTAGGTATGTAATCCAGTGGCATAAGTTACATTCTGTTATGTGCAACCATCACCACCATCTATTTTTAAACTTTCTCACAAAGGCAAACAAAAACCAGCACCCCTCCTTAAAAGGTAAATTCATATGTATGGCACAGAAAATAAATGGTCAGTAAGAGAAGTAATCAATGCACATGGAATGTCACTTAGAAGAAGGCAAATCCAGGTGCAAGTGGAAGCAAATTTACAGGGAAGTAGGGAGAGGGAAACGTTAGGAGAGTTCCTGGAAAAGGCTTCTATTTTCAGGAAACTGAAGTGCAAAACAGAAAAATTGAGGCAATATGCAGCGTACACATAACTAACATGTGTGGCATCAGTTCACGTGGATATATAATCTATGTCCACCAGAGTTTCTCATGCTGTGGACAACAGTGGAAGGGTTGGATCAACTCATGACATTTTAGGGGACAAATGCAGTAGCAAAGTAACCAGAGAATGTTGGCAAGAAACAGCATTGATGTGATCAATGAAGCAGGCTAGGAAGAATAGGCTTAGAACTAAAGCCAGGAGAGACTGTAAGAGGAAGGAGGATCAGGAGACTGGAAGTCTCAGTCTTACCCAACAGTGGAAAGTAACGGTGGGTAAGAGGGGAGGTTATGTTCAGGCAGCTGAATTATAATGGAATATTTTATTGGTAAAAATGTGCTGGGTAATAATCAGGTAAGATCTAGATGGCTAACCTTAAGAGAAGGTTAAGATCAATAAAGTTGGGGAGGCCAATACTTGTGAGGCTAAACTACTTATAGAATAGAAAGAGAAAGCATGGACTAGACTGTGTCAGCATGTGACATTCAAAGCAGTAGTCAGTTGGAAACCATAGTAGATGAAACTCAGAGGAAGGGTCTTACCTGAGCTAACAGCAAGGGTAAGAATTAGGATTAAGTGTAATAAAAAGGTTACTGAGCATCACCTCTGCAGCTGTATCTTGAGCATGTAATTAAAATAAAAACAATCTTCCTATGCCTGTAAGTTTTATAATTCTCAAAATGTTCAGTGAAGCCAATGTCATAAAATTAGTTGCCTTGGACTTCTGGCCAAGATGGAGGCATAGGTAGATAGGCTTCACCTCCTTGTAAAAAGGATCACAACGAACTTCAAAACAAAAACCAACCAGAACTGCCAGAAAACTGAATGGTATGGAAGTCTGACAGCGAAGGATTTAAAGAAGATTCATCCAGGCAGGAGGCTGGGGCAGAGAGGATGCAGGTGGTGGTGGTGAAGCAGCAGCAGCAGCAGCAGCTGATGGAATGGGTAGCCCCATGTTTATGTGTGGCAGATAAAAGCCAGGAGGGATATCAGGGGAGTGACCCCAGTCCCAGGTCTGATCATGTAGCCCAGAGTTCCAGACCAGAAAAATAAGCTTCATAGATCCTGGCTGTGAAAGCCAGTCAGGGTGGGGTTGACAGAAGAAACTGCCTGTCTCTCAGGAGAGCCCATTTAGAGGCCCCCACAGTCCTAGAATGCATACAAAGCAACCCACTCTCAGAACCACCACCAGAGCAACAGCTTAGAGGAGTGCCAGTCACATATGAGAAGTGGGTGAAGTGAATGGAAAAGAGGTGAGTACCAAACAGGAAGCATTATTCTCTATGTGGCCCCTCTCCTACCTATAGTGCCTCAAAGCAGGGAAACAGGTGACACCACACTAATACCTAATGCTCCACCCCTTACAATATAATAGATGAGCCAAGACAGGGAGTCAAAGCAGTTCTACCTAATACACATAAACACCAGGAGGCTGCCAAATTGAGGAGATAAAGAAATATGGTCCAAATGAAAGAATAGATCAAAATTCCAGAAAAGAACTACATGAAATAGATATAGCAACCTATCAGATGCAGATTTCAAAACACTGGATCAAGATGCTCTGAGAACTCACTGAGCACTGCAAACACACAAGGGAAGAAATGAAGGCTACACTAAGGGAAATAAATAAAAATCCACAATAGTGAAGGGAAAGAAGCCAGAGTTCAAATCAATGAATTGGAACATAAGAAGAAATAAACAGTCAACCAATACAGAATGAAGAAACAAGAATTCAAAAAAACGAGAAGAGAAAATAAGAAGACTGAAACACCTTCAAAAGCACCAACATCTGAATTATAGGGATGCCAGAAGAAGAGGAAGAGCAAGAAATTGAAATTTTATTTGAAAAAATAATGGAAAAAAACTTCACTAATTTGGCAAAGGAAACAGCCATACAAGTCCAGGAAGCACAGAGCGTCCCAAACAAGTTGGACCCAAAGAGAACCACACTAAGACACATCATAATTAAAAAGCCAAAGGTTAAAGATAAAGAGAGAATCTTAAAAGCAGCAAATGAAAAGAAGAGTTACCTACAAAGGAGTTCCCATAAGACTATCAGCAAATTTCTCAAGAGAAAACTTGCAGGCAAGAAAGGACTGGCAAGAAGTATTCAAAGTGATGAAAAGCAAGGGCTTACAACCAAGATTACTCTATCTAGCAAAGCTATCATTTAGAATGGAAGGGCAGATAAAGTGCTTCCCAGACAAGGTAAAACTAAAGGAATTCATCAACAAACCCTCATTATATAAAATGTTAAAGAGACTTATTTAAGAAAAAGAAGATCAAAACTATGAACAGTAAAATGACAACAAATTCACAACTATCAACAACTGAATGCAAAAACAAAAACAAACTAAGCAAACAACTAGAATAGAGACAGAATCATAGATATGAAGCTCATATAGAGAGTTACAGTGGGGAGGGGGAAAGGAAGAATGGGGAAAAGGTACAGGAATTAAGAAGCATAATTGGTAGGCACAAAATAGACAGGGGGATGTCAATAATAGTAAAGGAAATGGAGAAGCCAGGGACTTACATGCATGGCCCATAGGCATGAACTTAGGGGGTTCATGTTGGAGGGAAGGGCATTGTGGGGAGGAGGGGGGCAAAGGGAAAATACTGGGACAATTGTAATATCAGAATCAATAAAATATACTTTAGAAACACCAAAAAAATATAATTGTCTAATACAAATTCTACACAGAGATCACTCAAATTATTAAGCATTCCTTTAGCCTTGGTTGGTGGCACAGTGGATAAGGTGCCTGCCTATGAACCCAGAGGTCGCTGGTTTGATTCCCCAGCTCAGGACACATAACCAGGTTGCAAGCCAGGTCTCCAGCCAGTTTCTCTCCCTTCCTCTCTCTGGGAATAATAAATAAAATCTTAAAAAAGAAAAAAAAAAAGCATTCCTTTATCACTCAAATGACTAGTTATATTTAAAGTTGAAATTAAATTTGGCCAAACACAAAGTAAACATCTTCAAAAGTTTAATACAATATTTATCAATTATAAATTGAAACATTTTTTTCAGAAATGAGACTCTGTCCTGGAACTGGGATAGTCATATTCTTTTTTTATTGTTTTTAAAGATTTTATTCATTATTTTTAAAGAGAAGGGCAGGAAGGGAGGAAGAAAGGGAGAGAAACATCAATGTATGGTTGCCTTTCACCTGCCTCCAGCTACAGATCTGGCTGGAGATCTAGCTTGCTACCTGGTTATGTGCCCTGACTGAGAACTGAATCAGTGATCTTTGGGTTAGCAGGCTGGAGCCTTTCCACTGAGCCACTAGTCAGGGCTGTCATATTCTTTTTATTTTTTTTTTCTTTCTTTTTAAAAAAATTATATTGTTGTTGTATTACATCCATCCTTGTTTTGCTCCCCTCTGTCCCCCTCCCCACCCACCCATTCCCCCCAAAGTCAATCCCACCTGTTGTCTATGTTCATGGTTCCTTTATACTAGGTTCTTGTCTAAGCTGCTCCCCTTTCATATTCTTTTTTAAAATATAATTTAAAATGTTATTTTTCTTATTCTTTATTTTGTTTAAATATTATTTTCAAATACAGTCTACATTCAATATTATTTTGTGTTAGTTTCAGGTGCATCATGTAGTCTTTAGACAATCATATCCACTTGATACCATACATACCTATCACAATATTAATGACAATATTCCCTTTGACATACTTTACATACCTATGAGTATTTTGAGATAGTTATTTTTCTGACTAATAAATAACAGTTGTTTGTTGAGATGTGAATAGAAAAATACAGAAAGAAAAGTACCTTAAGGCAGGTACTTAAAAAACTTTCACATAAAAAAGCAGATTTATCATAATAAAGACCAAGTAAAATGAAACATAATACAAGAAAATGGAAACCATGAATGAATGTTAATTAATATTTGTTCATGAACTTAAATCAAATCCCACCCAAAGACATTTAATTAAACATAAAATTATAATGGTTACTTACTGTATAAGAGCAGCTCTTTCAAAATACTGAATGGCTTTTTCACAAAACTGGGTGTCAATGTAATAGGCTCCAAGCCACTCAATGACTTCAATATTAGAGGGGAAATACCTGTAAGACTAGAGAAATACCAGATATGACAATACAATTTCTGTGGCAACTCATAATTTACTTTCTGAGCATTTTACCTATTTAATGGATTCATTTACCCAGTGTGAAGTTTCTTAATAAGGATGTATGAGCAGTCATATGCATTTTAAGAGTTTACAATTATACAAAGTTTAAAAACTATGCTATGTTTGACACACTTTTGACTATATAAATATCTTTTTGATGTACTGATAATCTGAATCAAATTAAATGTATAACAGAGTCATAAAGATAAAAATCACACTTTGAGAGACAAATGAATCTGCATTTCTTATTTATTAAAATTAACTAAAAACTAACTTATAGTCCATAAATGCTCTTATTTTAAATCATTATTCATTTAAAAACTAATATGCATTTTAAGTTTTATCAATTAAAAACCCTGCTACATTTTTAATAATAATTCATAAAAGCTAAAATGTAGAAGGAAAGTTAAGTGTATCTGCCTACCTCATAGTAGTATTGAAATGCTTGGGACTTATCTCCTTCACTATCATATAATTCTCCTAGTTTAGACAGAGCTTTAGAATCAGTTGGAACAACACTGATCAGCTGCATTAACCATTCAATAGCTTGATTGGGATCTTCCATTAATTCATATCTTGGCACAATTTCAGTTAAGGATAACACAGTTTTTCTGAATTCGTTGATCAATAAGCAAACCTAAATACAACATTACAGTGAAATATTCCTTAGTCAATAGTGATGTGCTCTTTAATACTATTTATTCTGGATTTCCTTCTAGATGAGAATGAAAAATGGAGCAGCACTGTAAAGGGACTCTTGTTCCACATATACACTTGGCTTTTCCTTTGCCTCATTACCATACAATACGATCGACTCCCAAAGCATTGTCCAAATTTGTTTAATGTTTGAATACAACATCCTACCTCTTGGAACCCACTCAACCTATTAAGGGAATAGGTCAATTTATTTTCCTGTGGGTTTCCCTAATTAGATTATGAGCCCAAAATAAATAGTTCTTTTTGGTAGTCTGTGCGCGCCTACTGGCTATTCTGAATACCCTCAGATAATCTGTTCACACATATACCAACCCAAACATTTTTTTAAAAAGAGGAGTCTCCTCTTAATGATGAAAAATGTTATATCATAAGAAAAACATAAAAATAAGGAAATATATTCAAACAACTGTAAATATATCAATTACTTGACTGGGTACAAACTGATCGTGAACTGGGCACTATCAGATCATACCGGCAATACTAAAGAAATTAAATTCACTTAACAAAAAGGCTAACAGGAATAATTATGAAGCTATATGCTGTAAAACTAAATATTTTAAAATAAAATTTTGTTTTAATTTTACTTATTTTTTATTTTTAGAGAGAGGGGAAGGGAGGAAGAAAGAGAGGGAGAGAAACATCAATGTGTGGTTTCCTTGGTACACACCCCTAATTGGTGAGGACCTGGACTGCAACCCAGGAATGGGCCCTGACTGGGAATCAAACTGGTGACCCTTTTGTTCACAGGCTGGTGTTCAATCCACTGAGACATACCAGCCAGGACTAAATAAAATCTTTTTTATCTATTCTATCAAAAGTATACAAGATAGTGCTTAAAATTATTACTGGTATACCTCATAATATACTTTTTAATAAACATATTTATAAATATTTATATCAAGATAACTTAAAAACTACTTAAAATTTTAATCTGTTTCAAAGCTTGTTATTTTAAAAATAACGTGAGTAAACTTTTTCAAATAGTTACAAAAAACATTAAAAATATGAATGGATTTCTGCTCATCCAAACAAGGGTGGGGTGGGGGAGAACAACTATAGAAAAGCTAAGAGCCGCAGAGGAAACTGAAAGAAAAGCAATGTTTTATATTTCAGCAGTCCTGAAAGTCCTAAATGAAATATGGCACATATAACCCACAGTCAATGAGTGACTACTAAGTGAACAGAATGAATAAGTTCACATAAAGTATTGTACAACTCTGGAGGTCAGAGGTATATCAGTTGAAACAAATAAGATAAATTATTTGAATTCAATCAGTACTACTAATCAGTAATAAACAATATTTTCCTTTTAATTAATAAGTTACTGATTCAAAAATACCCCACAAAACCAGAGTTAATACTTCTAAACTACCTGCTTTACATTCAATGAATAGCTTATGGGTATTCAACATGTCAAATTCAATTATCTCAATTATTTCCAAAAATTAGTAATAGCTTTAACCTTTAAGCAATTCTTCTTACAATGCAAATGATCTTTTAAAACAGGATCCCTCAAATAATATTTTCATCACATATTAATCTATTAGATTTTAAAATATTACCCTCATCAATTACTTCACTGGTTAAGCTTACTTAAAAATTGGTACTCAATCACCAATGAATGAATTAATAATGAATGATTCCTAAGTTTTTCACATAAGATACATATTGGCTATCTGGTACAGAACTTGGGCACTATTTCTCAGGATTGCATGAAGCTTCAGGAAACAGTCCA
The DNA here is from genome assembly GCA_004026585.1 of Noctilio leporinus. Lineage (NCBI taxonomy): Eukaryota > Metazoa > Chordata > Mammalia > Chiroptera > Noctilionidae > Noctilio > Noctilio leporinus. The sequence continues at coordinate 7,771 of PVIW01010054.1, forward strand.
AAGCCTCGTCAAGTCGGTTTAGCTTCTTATATGTAAGGCCTTAAAAAAAAGGGAAGAAAAAAAGAACAGGTGTAAGTGATTTTATCAAAAGTAGCAGAACAAACATTTAAATACATGTAAATATTTATTCAGAAGAGAAAATAAAGATGAACGGATTTTTTAAAAAATAGAACAAGTTTGGGGCAAGGATGTTCTACTAAAATCTAGCTGACACCAAAATATGCTATAAATATAAAACCTTAGTGACTGTAGAGTGTGGTCAGGAAGGGAACAGACTAAAAGATTAACAGAATAGAATAAACAGTTCAGAAATTGACTCAGTTATGGAATTGAGTTAATGGACATTTAAAATTAATGAGGACTAAGGGACTAGTCATAAATGGTGCAAGAGAACTTGACTATGTGTGAAGAAAAAAAATCTATAGACTCCCATTTTGAATTTATTTCTATTTTGAGTAAATTGAAAATTTGGTTTAAAAATAAACAAAAAAAGAAGACAAAAGCTATAAAACTATGAAAAACTATAGGAAAATCTTGGAGAAAGAGACAGGCTTTATAAAGCAATAAACAATTGAAGCCACAAATATTAAAAAAGCAAAATTTGTATGAAAAATAGAAAAGCAAGCAATAACTGGTTTTAGCTTCAGGCCTGCACTAGCAGCAGCCAGCCTAGATTCACAGCTTGGTTTCACCTGGGAATCTCCAAGCCCAGCACAAGCAGCAGTATCTCATATAGCTAAGGCAGGGTGTCCCCTGGGCAAAACATAAGTGGGGGCTGATCTTGGCCTACACTACCTGGGAAATTCCAGGCCCAGTGCACCAGTGCACAGCTATAGACCACACTGGAGCACCAACACCCTGGCCATGCACAGATGATCCTCCAAGGAGGGCAGAGGCTGGTGATCAGTGGTCACAGCCAGTCCTTGCAGCTGATTGGCCTGGGTAAATTCCTCCCATTGATCTGTCAAGAGCAACCAAGGCTCAACTCCAAAGAAGGGTATACTCAGCTCACACCAAGGGTACAACTTGAGTACCCAGCTTGGGTGATAGGGGAGGCTATCTATGTCACTGGGTCCTACTACATTAGACCACACTATCAAGACATGGAGTCAAAGCAGCTCTACCTAATACATAGAAACAAACACAGGGAGGCTGCCAAAATGAGGAGACCAAGAAATATGGCCCAAATGAAAGAACAGTTCAAAATTCCAGAAAAAGAACTAAACAAAATGGAAATAAGCAATCTATCAGATACAGAGTTCAAAATACTGGTTAAAAGGGTGCTCAAGGTATTTAGTGAGGACCTCAATAGCATAACAAAGATCCAGTCAGACACAAAGGATACACTAACTGAAATAAAGAACAATTTACAGGGAAACAATAGTAGAATCGATGAAGTCAAGAATCAGAGCAATGATTTGGAACATAAGGAAGCAAAAAACAACCAATGGGAACAAGAAGAAAAGAGTCCAAAAAAAAGAAGGGAAAATATAAGCAGCCTCTGGAAGAGGTCCAAAATCACATCAGAGGGGTGCCAGAAAGAGCAAGATATTGAAAATCTACTTGAACAAATAATGAAAGAAAACTTCCCTAATTTGGTTAAAGAAATAGACATACATGACCAGGAAGTACAGAGTCCCAAACAAGATGGCTGCAAAGAGGCCCACTCCAAGACACATCATAAACTGCTAAAAATAAAGAGACAAGCTTAAAAGCAGCAAGAGAAAAGCAGTTAGTTGCCCCCAGGGGAGGTCCTGTAAGATTTTCAGCTGATTTCTCAAAAGAAACTGCATCCTAGAAGGGATTGGAAAGAAACATTCAAAGTCATGAAAAGCTATGATCTATGGCCAAGATTGCTCTACCTAGCAAAGGTATTGTTTAAAATTGAAGGGCAGAAAAAGAGCTCCCCAGACAAGAAAAAACTAAAGGAGTTCACCGTCACCAAACCATTATTATCTGACATGTTAAAGGGATTTACTTAAGAAAAAGGTCAAAACTATGTACAATAAAATGGCAAAAAATACTTATCTATCAACAATTGAATATTAAAAACAAACTAAGCAAACAAAAAGAACAGAGATAGAATCATGGATACTGAGAGCATTTTGATGGTTGCTAGATGGAAGAGGATATAGGGGAATGGGTGAAGCGGTGAGGGGATTAAGAAGTACAAACTGGCGGTTATAGAATAGTCATGGCCATCTACAGTATAGTATAGGCAATGGAGTAGTCAAAGAACTTAAATGTATGACCCATGGACATGAATGTTGGTGGTGGAATTGCCTGAGGGAATGGGCGTTGCTGTGTGGAGGAGGGCAAAGGGGGAAAAATCAGGAATACTGTAATAGCATAATCAATAAAATAATTTTAAAATATGAGAAGAAAATTGAAAAAGAACCTTCATATATAACCCAAGATAAGACACAGTATTGCACTGAGCTGTGTACACAACACTGCAAAATCATGAACAGGGCAATGCACTCATTTCAGGTAACCTCAGACATGCAGAGAAGGGAAGAGGGTGGTGAGCCTTCAGGTCTTGTGACACTGTTTATTTAAAGCAACCTAAAGTAAATATGGCAAAATGTTAAAATGTATTATTGATAAATGTTGGTAGTAGGTATATGGGCACTTATTTTTTCTGTATGTTTCTTATGTTTGAAATTGTTCATAATTAAAAAAAACAAAATGAGATGTTTTAGCCACTTATCAGTTTGGCAAAAGTTGAATTATAATATTCAGTATTAGCAGAACTTGGGGAAATCAGTCTCATACACCATTGTGGAAATAGAAATTAGAAGTCTTTTAGAGGGCCATATGGCAACATCTATGCACGCTTTATAAGTGCACTGCTTCTGAATCATTAATTTCATTGAAAATAACCTATAATCCAAGAGTCTTCTTTTCAACTCTTTGTTACAAGGAAGTCAACTCCTTCTAATGAGTTTGAGCTCATTGAGCAAGAGAGGAAAGGAGGGAGAAACAGAGGGAGGGATGGGTGGGGAGCGAGGAGGAGAGAAGGGAAGGTGAGGAGAGAGGGATAGAAAGAGAGACAGAGAGAGAGAGAGAGAGAGAGAGAGAGAGAGAGAGAGAGAGAGAGAGAGAGAGAGAGAGAAATAATTACAAAGAAAAAAAAAAAGCAAAGAAACCAAAATAAAAAATTTTTCCTGTCTTACTTACCAATATTATAAAGTGCTTCTGTACAAGAAGAATCATTTCTCAGAGCCTCTTTATAGAATTCAGCTGCCTTCTCATAATCACCATTTGCAAACACTGTATTTCCTTTGTTAGTAAGAGCAGATGGATTATATCTATCAGAGCTCACAGCTAAATCTGCATAGCTGCTGGCTTGTGCAAATTCATTTTCCTAAAGTGTAAAACACACAAATTATCTGAAGTTCATTAAATACTTTTTCTGACTGTTCTGAGATTACAGACAAATATTTTACATATCCTGGTCTTAATAGGCTTATTCTACAAAAGATTTGTACTCATCAATAATTTTAATCTACCAAAGTGTCTTATAATTGATATTCCTACAGTCTCATGGTTTGAATAACATTGCCATTTACATGTAGGTGATTCCATTTCAAATGCCCATATATCATGTCATTATTTACTGTATATTATGCTGTCTGTCTGTCCCAATCAAACTGGGTGCATCACCTACTAGGTCTTATGTTTTTAGCAATCGATCATTTTCACTCTGTCTCACTGCTCCATCAGGACCCTGCCATCATGAACGTGAGTCACATGGATCTTTCAGGTTTTAGCTGCTATGGCCATTGGTGCCATGTCAGCTTGGCTAATACAGGGGCCATAGTTCCCAGAACCCCTATCCCTGTGTGGCACTTGTCCAGAGTTGGCCAAAGAGAACTAGCATATGAAGCAGCAACCTTCCTCTATGCAAGTCTTCTTCTGGTCATCAGATGCAAACCTCATACGTAAATGCTGGAGTTCCAGCCTGTCCTCACTTTCACTTCATACCTGGTTCTTCCTCCTAACTGTACCGTCCCTGCTGACCAGCAACTCAGATCTATGTTGGGACTTGGCATTGGACCCAGAGGAGGCAGCTACTCTATCAAGTTCCACTTCGGTGGCTTCTGGACATGCTTGGCCACTTGCTCACTGCCTGGAGATCCCTGAACCCCTCTTCTTCACCTTCACCCCCACATTTCCTCCATCACTCGGATGTTTTAATTCTTGTATCCCTTCCCCAATAACACTCCCAGTGACTGCTTTAAAAATGTAGTTCAGTGGCATTTTATATATTTCATGACTTTTTGTTCCTCTCAGTGACAAAAAATCCTCAGAGTAAGAAATAGCTGCAGAGCAGAGATCAAATATCAAGGGTGTGGCTGTATTACTTTTGGAAACCTCTCAGATTTAAGACACTGCCTTGCAAAGCCAAACTTCTCTCTCAGGCAGTATCTTTAGGACTGCGTTCCACAGCAGCCTCGTACATCTACATAGAAGGGTATGCCTTTAAAAAAATTTATGGATGTGGCTTTAGGGGCATAAAAAAAATACCCCAACAAGAGTTATAGAAAATTTGCCAAGTTTTTGAAGGAGTTGTACCAATAAAAGTGTTGCCAGTTTGGATTAAAGAGACAGTCATAGTCCAAAATGAAAAAAGGCCTCTGGGTCCCCAATTTTCCTAGGCAAAAAGTAGGCTAGGAAAATTTATTAGCTGCCAACAGAGGTGGTTTTGTTTTTGTTTTTGTTTTCCCTGTAAAAGGAAGGTGCCCTAGAGGGGAGACCAAGAGCCAGAGAGACCAAATCATTGGGGATCACCCACCAGGGATGAGAGATGGTTCCTCATCAAGGAACACTCCCCTTTTCCCACATTTGGGGTCTGACCACAAGTGCCTGACTGGGTTTCAGAACTGTTAAGGACCAGTGCCTCCACCCCGCCCCCTATGAATGGGAGTATCTATTACAGTTTTCCTATCCTTATCTCACCATGGGATATTAAAGAGTATGGGGCACATGACATGGGTTCCCCCTACCCCTACCCCCAGATCATTAGATCAAAAGGACCTGTGCCTGAAGAAGTCCCATCTTTATCTAGATCTTTATACAGAGCTGGCTTTTGGCCCTGATAATGAGACTATGATAGTCTTAGAAGAAGTACGTGCATTCTGCATATGGAAAGGATGTAAATAACTGGGGCTTGAATGGACCCAGTGATACTCTCACTGTTAAAACAACAGCCCAAATGGATCACACCATCCAATCTTCATGCCCTTGTATGTTTCTTTCTCATGTTTGTTTTGCCCAATAAGATAACAGGTTCAATGCACATAGGAGCCTGATAAACACCTGTGCACTGGGATCTATTTGCATGGACTCTGTTCCATTTAGGAAGTATCCTGCTAGAGAAGTACTGCGAAGGAGGACTGAGATGGTTGGCCAACATTGGGCTTAGAGCTTCAACACATGATTTTGGAGGGGGACACAATTCCATCCAAAGCATTTATTATTAAAGCTGATTATTCACAAAGACAATCATCAACTTTTATCTCTGAGATCAGTTCCACATGTCTCTTAGACATTTAAATTATAATACCACCACTACGAAAAAATTTTAAATATATTTAAGAACAATCCTGGCATCTTTCTCCCTAATTCACACACTCCTCTGGACTTATCCCTGGTACCACTCTCCCACCAGCAGAATAAACACTGGGGCCCTTCCTCATCAAGGTTTTATCTCTTTTTCATTTTAACACATGAAGGATATAACACCTTCCTTCTGTAACAGTGGTTCCACATAGCACAAATTCTCAATGTGCACATAAGAAGCTCTAAGAGGGACTGAAAGTGTAGTAGAACCAAATACAATGATCCTACATACCTGTTCCTGCCAAGCTTTCTTGCCTCTGTGCTTTGTCTATTCCCTTAGTTTCCTCACAAATGTCCCCAACTCTTTTAGCTATATTCTTTTTTCCTTTTATTGTTATTCTATTACAGTTGTCCCAATTTTTCCCCCTTTGCCTTCCTTCACTCCTACCACTCTCCACTTCCAGTCAATTCCCACAGTTGTTTATATCTATGGGTCATTCATACATGTTCTTTGTCTAGTCCTTTCCCCTTATTTCCACCATTTTTCACCTCCTCTCTCATCACTTCCATGTTTCCATGCCTGTGGTATTTTGCTCATTAGTTTATTTTGTTCATTAGATTCCTCGTACAGGTGAGATCATATGGTATTTGTCTTTCACCAATTGGCTTATTTTACTTAGCAAAATATTCTTCAGTTCCATCCATGCTGTTAAAAAAGGTAGAAGTTTCTCCTGTCTTTCTGCTGCATAGTACTCCATTGTGTAAATGTACCAAAGTTTGTTTCTCTTTTTTCAGTCTTTGCCAAAGATTTTTTTTAATCCACTTATTTACTGAAGAGCACTTGGGCTGTTTCTGGTACTTGACTATTGTAAATAGTGCTGCTATAAACATAGGGGTGCATAAATTCTTTTGGAATTGGTGATTCAGAATTCTTAGGGTATAGTCCCAGCAGCAGAATTGCTTGGTCTAAAAGCTGTCTCAGTTTTTTGAGGAAATTCCATGTTGCTTTCTACAGTGGCTGAACCAGTCTGTATTCCCACCAACAGTGCATAAGGGATCCCTTTTCTCTGCATCCTTGCCAGCACTTGTTGTATACTGATTTACTGATGGTAGCCATTTTGACAGGTGTGAGGCTAAATCTCCTTATGATTTTAATTTGCATCTCTCTGATGGTTAGTGATGTTGAGCATCTTCTCATGTGTCTATGGGCCATCTGTATGTCCTCCTTGGGGAAGTGTCTGTTCAGGTCCTTTGTCCATTTTTTAATTGGAATGTTTGTTTTCCTAGTGTTGAGTTGTATGAGTTGGTTATATATTTTGGAGGTCAAACCCTTGTCTGGTGTATCATTGACAAATATATTCTCCCATACAATTGGTTCCCTTTTCCTTTTGATGATGGTTTCTTTAGCCATGCAGAAGCCTTTTAGTTTGATGTAGTCTCATTTCTTAATTTTTCCCTTTATTTCCCTTGACATAGAAGATATATTAGCAAAAATATTGCTATGTGGGGTATCTGAAATCTTACTTTGTTTTCTTCTAGGGCTTTTTATGTCATGACATATTTAAGTCTTTTATCTATTTTGAGTTTATTTTAGTGTATGGTGTAAGTTGCTGGTTAGTTTCATAATTTTGCATATACCAGTCTAGTTCCTCCAACACCATTTACTGAAGAGACTATCTTTGCTCCATTGTATGCTCATGCCCCCTTTGTCAAATATTAATAATCACAGAAACTTGGGTTTATTTCTGGGTTCTCTATTCTGTGCCATTGCTCTATATGTCTGTTCTTAACAAATTGTTTTGCTTACAGTGGCTTTGTAGTATACTTTGATATTGGGTATTATGATCCCTCCTTTTTTGTTTTTCTTTCTCAAGATTGCTGAGGTCTTTTTTGGTTTCATACAAATTTCTGAATTATTTGTGCTAGATCTGTGAAATATGCCACTGGTACTTTAATAGGCATTGTGTTGAATCTATAGATAGCTTTGGGTATTGTGAACATTTTAATGATTTAATTCTTCCAATCCATGAACATGGTATATACTTCCGTTTGCTTGTGTATGCCTTAATTTCTCTTTTCAGTGTTCTATAGTTTTCTGAGTACAGGTCCTTTACCTCTTTATTTAAGTTTATTCTTAAGTACTTTATTTTCCTTATTGCTACAGTAAATGGGATCTCCCCCCTGGTTTCTCTTTCTGACATTTCATTGTTGGTATACAAAAATGGCATCAATTTCTGAATGTTGACTTTGTATTCCACTATGTTTGTCAAATTCAAATTGAGTTTTTTGGTGTAGACTAAGGGTTTTCTTTTTTCTTTTTTAATTTATACTTTAAGTATATTTTATCAATTATCCTATTACAGTTGTCCAAACTTTTTTTTCCCTTTTGCTCCCCTCTACCCAGTACCCACTTCCCACCAGCAATCCCATCTCCCTTAGTTCATGTCCTTGGGTTGTGCATGTAAGTTCTTTGGCTTCACCCTTTTCTATACTATTCTTTAAAAATATTTTTTAAATTGATTATGATGTTACAGTTGTCCCAAATTCTTTTCCCTTTGCTCCCCCCACCCAAGCCCCCCATTCCCTCCTGCAGTCCCACCCCCTTCTTAGTTTATGCCCATGGGTTGTACATATAAGTTCTCTAATTTCACCCTTTCCTCTGTTATTATCTTCCCCGTTTATCTTGTACCCACCAAACTATGTTTCCTAGTCCCTGCACCATTTCCCCATTTTGTCCTCTTCCCCCTCCCAGTGGATAGTCCTCCCAATGAGCCCCATGCATATGTTTCTGTCCTTTTCTGCTTGTTTGCTTGGTTTGTATTTGTTTCCCTTTTTGTTTTTCAGGTTCTGCTGTTGACAGATGTGAGTTTGTTGTCATTTTAATGTCCATAGTTTTGATCTTTTTCTTAAATAAGTCCCTTTAACATTTAATATAATAAGGGCTTGGTGATGATAAACTCCTTTACCTTTACCTTGCCTGGGAAGTACTTTATATGCCCTTCCATTGTGAATGATAGGTTTGCTGGATAGATTAATCTAGGCTGTAGATCCTTGCTTTTCATCATTTCGAATACTTGCCACTCTCTCTTGCCTGCAGTTTCTTTTGAGAAATCAGCTAATAGTCTTCTGGGAGCTTCACTGAAGGTAACTCTCTTCTCTTGCTGCTTTTAAGAGTCTCTCTTTATCTTTAATCTTTGGCATTTTAAGTATAATGTGTCTTGGTGTGGTTTGATTTGAATCTAGTTTGTCTGGGACTCTCTGTGCTTCCAGGATTTATATGTCTATTTCCTTCTTCAAATTTGGGAAGTATTCCTTTATTATTTTTTCACACAAGTTTTCAATTTCTTTCCCTTCCTCTTCTTCTGATATTCCTATGATTCAGATGTTGGCATGTTTCAAGTTATCCCAGAGATTCCTAAGCCTCTCCTCATTGTTTTCAATTCTTGTTTCCACTTTCTGTGCTGACTGTTTATTTCTTCCTTATGTTCCAAATCACTGATTTGAATCCCATTTTCTTTCCCTGCACCATTGGTTTTGTATGTATTTTCCTTTGTTTCACTTGGCCTAACCCTCACTTTTTCTTTATCTGTTTACCATACTCAAGCCTATCTGTCAAGTCTGTGAGCATCTTTATCACCAGAGTTTTAAATTGTGCACCTATGAGGCTGGCAATCTGCTCATCTGTCAGGCTGACTATTTCTTTCTCAGTTTCACCACTGGGACCTTGATTTGTGCCATTTCTGGAGTCTTATTTCTAAGCCTCAGCATCTTGATAGGCTCCTGTGAGCCATTTCTTAGGTAGAGCTGTTATACCAGTTACATTATAAGTGGCCGAGCCTTGGGTTTTGTCAGGGTGGGTTAACCTGTTTTAGTAGGTTGTGGTGCTGTATGTGAGGAGGGGTCTGAGAAGGAACTATGCCACTTACTCAGCACATGCCCCCCTTTTCAGGCACTTCTCTTGCTCCCCATATGGGGCTAGCTCCTCTCTAGTTCCGTGGTTCCTAAACTGTGTCAGTCTGTGGATGTTTCAGGACCATAGGGGCGTCTAAACAAGCAAACTCTTTCCCAACAGTCCCTCTGCCCCAACCCCCACTGGTTTTCACAGTCAGAAAAAGCAATGTGGTTTTTCATTTTTCTCCTCACAAACTGGAACGGTCAGCCATGAGATCTGGTCTGATGCCAGGAGTATTCAGTAGGAGCCCCAGCTGATTTTTCTTTTTGACAGCCTGACGCCTGCTGCTCTCTTGCCTGCACCACCAACTCGCATAGCTGCACTGTCAACTATGCCAGCAAATCACTCACTTAACAGCTTCCTCTGTGTCCTGGATCTGTCCCTCCTACCTGTCTGGATGAGTCATTTTTTCTTCTATCTTTTGTTTGTTGGACTTCTGTGCAGTTCAACATTCAGGAATTTCTGGATGTCTCTAGTTTTGAGGTAGATGTATTGTTTTTGGTTGTGGGAGGAGATGCAGTATGTCTTTCTATGCCTCCATCTTGGACCCTCTCTTCCTATACTAGTCTTAACATCCCGTCTACTTGGTTCCTACTAATTATGCTTCCTAATCCCTGCTCCATTTCCCCGTATCTCCCCCTTCCCCCTCTCAGTGGATAACTCTCCAAATGATTCCCAAACCTATGATTCTGTTCCAATTCTGTTTGTTTGCTTTCTTTTTGTTTTGTATTTTTTTTAGATTCAGTTGTTGATAGTCATGAATTTGCTGTCATTTTAACGTTTGTAGTTTGGATCTTCTTTTTCTTTTCTTTTCTTTTTTAATTCAATTTTACTGTTGTTGTATTATATCCATCCACTTTTTGCTCCCCTCTGTCCCCCTCCCCACCCACCCATTCCCCTCAAAGTCAATCCCACCTGTTGTCCTTTATACTAGGTTCTAGTCTAAACTTCTCCCCTTCCTTGCATCTTCCTCCCCCCTCAGCCCAACCCCCTTACCCCTGACCACTGAAGGCCTATTCACTGTATTCAGATATTTGGTTCTGTTTTGTTTGTTGTTAGTCTTGTTCATTATTGTCCTGTAATGGGTGAGATCATATGGTATTTGTCTTTCACTGACTGGCTTATTTCACTAAGCATAATACTCTCCAGTTCTATCCATGTTGTTGCAAAGGGTAGGAGTTCCTTCTTTCTTTCTGCTGTGTAGTATTCCATCGTGTAAATGTACCAAAGTTTTTTGATCCAATCATCCACCGATGGGCACTTAGGCTGTTTCCAGCACTTGGCTATTGTAAATAGTGCTGCTATGAACATAGGTGTACATAGGTTCTTATGAATTGGTGTTTCAGGATTCTTTGGGTATAGTCCTAGCAGTGGAATTGCTGGATCAAAAGACAGTTTCATTTTTAGTTTGTTGAGGAAACCCCAGACTGTTTTCCATAGTGGCTGCACCAGCCTGCATTCCTACCAACAGTGCATGAGGATTCCCTTTGCCCCACATCCTCGCCAACACTTGTTTTTGTTGATTTGTTGATGATTGCCATTCTGACAGGTATGAGGTGGTATCTTATTGTGGTTTTAATTGGCATCTCTCTGATAACTAGCAATGTTGAGCATTGTTTCATATGCCTCCGGGCCCTTTGTATATCTTCCTCAGTGAGTTGTCTGTTCAGGTTCTTTGCCCATTTTTCAATTGGACTGTCTGTCTCCCTGGTTTTGAGTCACATTAGTTCTTTATATATTTTGGAGATCAAACCCTTATCTGAGGTTTCATTGGCAAATAAGTTTTCCCATACAGTTGGTTCTCTTTGAATTTTGCTGGTGTTTTCTTTAGCTGAACAGAAACTTTTCAATTTGATATACTCCCATTTATTGATTTGTTCTTTTATTTCCTTTGCCCTTGGTGAAGTATCAGTAAACATTTCTGTGTAGGATATCAAAAAGTTTACTGCCTATATTTTCCTCCTGGACCTTTATGGTGGCACTGCTTATGTTTAAATCCTTTATCCATCTTGAGTTTCTTCTGGTGTATGGTTTAAGTTGGTGGTCTAGTTTTATCCTTTTGCATGTTGCTGTCCAGTCCTCCCAACACTGTTTGTTGAAGAGACTGTTTTTACTCCATTTTATGTTCCTTCCCCCTTTGTCAAATATTAGTTGACCAAAGAGTCCTGGGTTAATTTCTGGGTTCTCTATTCTGTTCCATTGATCTATATGTCTATTCTTATGCTAGTACCAGATAGTTTTGATGATAGTAGCCTTGTAGCATTGTTTGAAGTCCGGTATTGTGATTCCTCCTAACTTGTTCTTCTTTCTCAAGATTGCTGTGGCTATTCATGGCGTTTTTGGCTCCATATAAATTTTTGAAGTATTTTTTTTCTATTTCTGTGAAGTCTATTATTGGTATTTTAATTGGGATTGCATTGAATCTGTACATTCCTTTGGGTAGTATGGACATTTTAATGATGTTAATTCTTCCCATCCACGAACATAGTATATGCTTCCATTTATTTGTATCTTCCTTCATTTCTTTCTTCACTGTTCTGTAGTTTTCTGAGTACAGCTCTTTAACCTCCGTAGTTAAGTTTATTCCTAGGTACTTTATTTTTCTTGTTGTTATGGCAAATGGAATTTGTTTTCGCGCTTCTATTTCTGATATTTCATTATTGGTATACAAAAATGCTTTTGATTTCTGGATATTGACTTTATACCCAGCTATTGTGCTAGATTTGCTTATTAGATTGAGTAAATTTTTGGTGGAGCCTATCGGGTTTTGTATGTACACTATCATATCATCAGCAAATAATGACAGTTTGACTTCCTCCTTTCCTATTTGGATACCTTTGATTCCTTTTCCTTCTCTGATGGCTATAGCTAGAACTTCCAAGACAATGTTGAATAGAAGTGGAGAAAGTGGACAGCCTTGTCTCGATCCTGATCTTAGGGGGAAAGCTTTTAGTTTTTGTCTGTTAAGTATGATGTTGGCTTCAGGTTTCTCATATATGGCCTTTATGATGTTGAGGTATGCTCCCTCTATTCCCATTTTACTGAGAGTTTTTATCATAAATCATTGCTGTACTTTATCAAATGCTTTTTCAGCATCTATTGAAATGATCATATGGTTTTTGTCTTTCAATTTGTTGATGTGGTGTATTACATTTATTGATTTACGAATGTTGTACCATCCTTGCATCCCTGGGATGAAACCCACTTGATCATGGTGTATGATCTTTGTAACGTACTGCTGAATCCGGTTGGCCAATATTTTGTGGAGAACCTTAGCATCTTTGTTCATCAGAGATATTGGCCTGTAGCTTTCTTTCTTAGTTGTGTCTTGACCTGATTTTGGGATTAGAATAATATTGGCTTCATAGAAAGAGTTTGGGAGTCTTGCCTCTTCCTGTGTTTTTTGGTATAGGTTGAGAAGGATAGGAGTTAGTTCTCCTTTAAATGTTTGGTAAAATTCACCTGTGCATCCATCTGTTCCGGGGCTTTTGTGCTTTGGGAGATTTTGGATTACTTCTTTAATTTCACTAGTTGTTATTGGCCTATTCAGGTTTTTCGCTTCTTCTGGGTTCAGTTCTGGTAGATTACACATTTCCAGAAATGTGTCCATTTCATCCAGGTTGTCATATTTGTTGTCATATAGTTGTTTGTAGTAATTTCTTACAATCTTTTGTATTTCTGAAGTATCAGTTGTCCGTTCTGTCAGTTCTGATTCTGTTTGTTTGGGTCCTCTCTCTCTTTTTCTTTTTCTTTTTTTTTTTTTTAAGATTTTATTATTTTTCAGAGAGGGGGAAGGGAGAGAGGGAGAGAAACATCAATGTATGGTTGCCTTTCACCTGCCTCCAGCTACAGACCTAGCTGGAGACCTGGCTTGCAACCTGGTTATATTGCCCTGGCTGGGAATTGAACTGGCAACCTTTGGGTTTGCAGGTCAGCACCTTACTCTCTCTCTTTTTCTTGATGAGTCTGGATAAAGGCTTGTCAATTTTGTTTATTTTTTCAAAGAACCAGCTCCTGGACCTGTTGATTCTCCGAATTGTAGTTTGAATCTCTGAGTTATTTAGTTCTACTCTGATCTTGATGATTTCCTTCCTTCTACTTTGCTCTGGGCTTTGTTTGTTGTTGTTCTCTAGTTCTTGCAGCTTTATGGTTAGGTTGTTTTTATAAACTTCTTGTGACCTTTTTAGGAAGGCCCCTGTATTGCTATAAATTTCCCTCTGAGCACTGCCTTGGCTGTGTCCCATAGGTTTTGGGCTGTTGTGTGTTCATTGTCATTTGTTTCCAGGAACTTTTTGATTTCATCTTTGACCTCATTGTTAACCCAGTCATTACTTAAAAGCATGTTATTGAGTCCCCATGAGTTAGAGTATTTTTTGTTTTTTCCCTTGAGATTGGTTTCTAGTTTCAAGCCATTGTGATCTGAGAAGATGCTTTGTATCATTTCAATTTTCCTGTATTTGTGGAGGCTTGTCTTGTGACCTACCATGTGGTCTATCTTAGAGAATGATCCATGTGCATTTGATAAGAATGTGTATTTTGCCTCTGTGGGGTAAAAGACTCTGTATACATTAGTTAGGTCCATTTCTTCTAGAGTGTTGTTCAATGCTACAACATCTTTGGGGATATTTTATTTGGAAGATCTGTCCATTGTTGATAGTGGGGTATTAAAATCCCCTACTATTAGCGTGTTGCTGTCTATATCTTTTTTAAAGTCCTCCAAGATTTTCCTTATATATTTCGGAGCTCCTACGTTGGGTGTGTATATGTTTACCAGAGTAATATCTTCTTGATAGATTGTTCCCTTAAGTATTATAAAATGTCCTTCTTTATCCCTTTTTATGGCCTTCATTGTAAAATCTATTTTGTTTGAAATCAGTATTGCTACTCCAGCCTTTTATTCATGTCCATTGGCTTGGTATACAGTTTTCCATCCCTTCACTCTCAATCTGTGTTGATCTTTTGCTTTGAGGTGGGTCTCTTGAAGACAGCATATATGTGAGTCATGTTTTCTTATCCATTTGGCTACCCTATGTCTTTTGATTGGTGCATTTAGTCCATTTACATTTAAGGTCATTATCGATTGATACTTATTCATTGCTATTTTCTCACTTTGTACCTGTATTATTCTTTGGCCTCTGTTTCATCATTTCATTTATTTATTTATTTTTGAAGCAGACCCTTTAGCATTTCTTACAATGCTGGTTTGGTAGAGATGTATTCTTTTAGTCTTCTTTTGTCTGGGAAGCTCCTTATTTCTCCTTCCATCTTGAATGAGAGCCTTGCTAGGTAGAGTATTCTTGGTTGCAAACCTTTGTTTACCGTTACTTGAAATACTTTTTGCCATTCCCTTCTGGCTTGAATTGTTTCTGTTGAATAATCATTTGACAGCCTTATTGGAACCCCCTTATATGTTATTTGTCATTTCTCTCTTGATGCTTTTAGGATTCTTTCTTTGTCTTTGAAATTTGCCATTTTAATAATAATGTGCCTTGGAGTTCATCTGTTTGGGTTTATCTTCTTTGGGACCCTCTGTGCTTCCTGAACTGGATTCATGTTTTCACTCTTCATGTTTGGGATATTCTGTATCATGACTTTTTTGAACAGGTTTTCCATTTCTTGTTTCTCTTCTCCTTCTGGTATCCTTATGATACAGATATTAATGTGTTTCATGTTGTCCTGCAGCTCTCTTAAACCCTCTTCCGTCTTGTTCAGCCTTTTTCCATTCTCTTGTACTATCTTGGAGCATTTGTCTACATTGTCCTCCAACTTGCTGATCCGGTCCTCTGCTTCCTCTAGCCTACTATTGATTCCTTCTACTGTATTCTTCAATTCAGAAATTGTATTCTTCATTTCCTCCTGGCTCTTACTGATAATTTCTGTGTCCTTTTTGATGCTGTTGTAGCTCTCAGTAAGTTCCTTGTAACTTTCCTGGAGTTGTTTATAGTTTTCTTTGAGCTGGCTGAGCTCATTTAGCTTCTTTATCGTCATTCATAGGCAGTCGAAAGGGGAAGTAAAAGAGAAAGATACCACTGAAGGTATGGTTATTTTGCCTGGACTGGTGATTCTGTTTTAGGAGCAGCTCAAAAACAGTGTATGAGAAAGGATAGAAGGAGTGTCTCGCAATCAGCCAACTGGAAGGAAAGGAGCAACATACACAACCAATCCAGAATACAACTGGACAGTCCAAATAAAGTCCACACCAAGAGCAACAAGTGGGGAAAATCTAGGAGACGGCAATACTGAACTCCACAAATCTCCTAACACATAGTTCATGTAGCTCTCGGTTTAATTGAGGTGCTTGAGATTAGCAGCAATCCATTCCTGAGTCTGCCTCGTTTTCTTGGTCAGGTCTCTGCAGTCTACAGTCTAGCTGGTCTTGGAGTGGCAGGGCCTATGATTGTCACAGTCAGGGCTGGTTCTGAGTGTCAGCCCCCAGGTAGGCTGGGCATGCAGTAGCATAGCTGGGTTTCAGGGCTGCCGGTGTTCTGGGGCCCTCCCTTTTCTTCCGTTTGAAGTTCAGCAGGGTGCTTCTGTGATGTCTATGGCTGCTCCTCCCCCTCCCACTCCTGGAGGAAGTTCCTGCCTGCGATGGGCAATGGGCACCCCTGCAGGGTGGCCTGCAACCTCGCTAGCTCTTGTGATGACTGGCCCTGCCCCCATAGCTCCCGGAGGATGCAGCCCCTGTCTGCCAACACTGCTCGGGGTCCACCAACACTGCCCGGCTCCCCCGGGCAAGGGCCAATCCTCCAAGCAGACCAGCTCTCCCAGGAGTTCTTCAGGACTCCCAGGAGTCCCTCCCAGGAGCTGCCTCTGTGATGAATATCCGGCTCCCCAGAGTGTCTACAGCGCAGCCTTTGTCACCTGCAATGGGCGGGTCAGTTGCCCCAGCTACAAGTTCCCGGCTGGCAGTCTGAAGTTTCTATGGGAGCCTGGGGGCCGGTGTGGGTGCAGGGAACTGGGCCGCCCCCCTCGCAGGGGCTTCAAGCTGCTGTTTCCCCGGTGACCCAGCAGCACCATTTTCGGCCCTCTCGCCACCCCAGCGGGTGCACTTCCCCACTCACCCGCTCCTGCTCCCCGCAGGACTCTTCTCCTCCACCTCTGGGCAGTGAGGAGCTTCCTCTCTCTGTTGCCTGAGTAAGGCTCTCACACAGTCCCTTCCCTGCAGGAGTTCAATTCCTCATTCCCTCCAGCGTTTGCCCTCACTGCCCACACTTCACTGTTCAGATTTCTAGTCGCCAGGGAGCCTGGAGCTGGCTTCAGTTAAACATGCCCTTCTGGGTAGAGCTGCCACTGCCCAGAGCCAACCTCAGCCAGCCGGCCAGTTTGGAACTGTCTCACCTGCTCTCCTGTATGTCTCTGCTGCCTCTGGGCTGTCCTTCCCTGAGTCCAGATGCTGACCGCTCCAATTCTTAGGGACCTGCAGACCTCTTGTGCTCCCTATCCTGTCCTCCAGCTGCTCTGGTACTCGAGAACACCATCAGCACTGCTCTCTAATCTGTCTCCATCTTTGATCTCTCTGGATCTTCTTTTTCTTAAATAAGTCCTTTTTTTTTTTTTTTTTTTTTTTTTAAGATTTTATTTCACCATTTTCAGAAAGAGGGGAAGGGAGAGAGGCAGAGAGGAAGAGAGACATCAATGTATGGTTGCTTTTCACCTGCCTCCAGCTACAGACCTGACTGGAGACCTGGTTTGCAACCTGGTTATGTGCCCTGGCTGGGGAATCGAACCTGTGACCTTTGGGTTCGCAGGCCGGCGCCTTAACCACTGTGCTACCAGCCAGGGCCTAAATAAGTCCTTTTAACATCTCATATTATGAAGGCTTGGTGATGATGAACTCCTCTACCTTTACCTTGTCTGGGAAGCACTTTATCTGCCTTTCCATTCTCAATGATAGCTTTGCTGGATAGAGTAATCTTGGCTGTAGGCCCTTGCTTTTCATCACTTTGAATACTTCTTACCAGGCCCTTCTTGCTTGCAAAGTTTCTTTTGAGAAATCAGCTGATAGTCTTATAGGAACCCCTTTGTAGGTAACTCTCTTTTTCACTCTTGCTGCTTTTAAGATTCCCTCTTTATCTTTAGCCTTTGGCATTTTAATGATGATGTGTTTTGGTGTGGTCCTCTTTGGGTCTAGCTTGTTTGGGACTCTGTGTTTCCTGGACTTATATGTCTATTTCCTTTGCCAAATTAGAGAAGTTTTCCTTCATTATTTTCCCAAATAGGTTCTCCTGGCACCCCTATGATTTAGATGTTGGTCTATTTAAAATCATCCCAAAGGTTTTAAAGTCTCTCCTCATTTTTTTCAGTTCTTGTTTCTTCATCCTATACTGTCTGGCTGTTTCTTATGTTCCAAATCATTGATTTGAACCCTGGCTTCCTTCCCTTCACCACTGGCTTTACATGGATTTTCCTTTGTTTCACTTAGCATACCCTTCACATCTTTCCTTATGCATTTCTCATACTCAAGCATGTCTGTCAAGTCTGTGAGCATCATTGTCACCAGTGTTTTAAACTTTGATAGTTTTTGGCTATCTCCTTGTAGCTTAGTTCTCCCACTGCAATGCTGATTTGCTCCCTCTTTTAGGCCGTACTGCTCTGTCTCCATGACTTGACAGGCACCTATGTTTGCCTGTGTATTAGGTCAAGCTGTCACACCTGTTACATTTTAAGGCATGGAGCCTTAGGTATTTGTCATTGTCGGGTAACCTGTTTCACCACGTTGTGGGGCTATATGTGGGGTAATATTTGGGGTAAGGGTCTAAGAGGGAATCATGCTGCTTGCTTAGTATCCACCCTTTTTCCAGGCACTTCTCCCAGTTCTAGTACAGGACTGACTCCCCTCTAGCCATTGTTCTGGCTGTGGTTTCCAGGGTGGGTGGGTTTACAATTCTCAGACTATGATAGCCTTCTAAACAAATGGACTTTGCTGAGAGACCAGCAGTTTCTCCACTCCTGCCTCCACTGGTTTTCAGAGTCAAGAGCAGTGAGGTTTTATTTCCCCTGGTGCTGGCACCATTAGCTTTGTGGTCTAGTCAGGGGCTGGGCTCACTCCCCTGGTATCCCTCTTGACTTTTATAACGTGTGACTGTGCTTTCTTCCAGCCAGCCGCAACCACTACCTTGCTGCTGCCACTGCTGCAGCCACCACCTCCACACCAAGTCTTTTCTGCCCCAGCTCATCCCTCCTTCCTGTCTGGATGAGTATTGCTTCTTTATATCTTTGTTTGCTGGATTCCATGCGGTTCAATTTTCTTGTATTTCTGGTTGTTTTTAGTTTTGAGGTAGTTGTATTCCTTCTTATGGTTGTGGAGAGAGGTGAAGTGTCTCTACCTGTACCTCCATCTTAGTCAGCTATAGGGTTTTCTGTGTACACTATCATGTCATCTGTGAATAATGAAAATTTTACTTCCTCCTTTCCAATTTGGATGACTTTTATCTTTTTCTTGTTTGATGGCTGTGGCTAGGACTTCCATTACTATGCTGAATAACAGTGGTGAAAGTGGATACCCTTGTCTTATTCCCAATCTTAAGGAGAAAGCGTTTAGTTTTTGCCCACTGAGTATGATGTTGGCTGTAGGTTTCTTGAATATGGCCTTTATTATGTTGAGGTATGCTCCCTCTACAACCATTTTGCTGTGTATGGGTGCTGGATCTTTTAGCTATATTCTGTCTGACATTTAAGATCAACTTATCTGGAATCTTCCCCAAAAGTCCTAAATTAAATTTTATTCGCCTTCTCTGAATTTCTAAAGCACTTAGTATCACACATAATTTGTGGTTCTCTAATTTCAACCAACTTTCTTTCCTTTCTACTCTACCCACCTGCTGCCTTTGCTCTAAATTAAAAATGTTCCTTTTTAGGGAGCTTTTAACCTTTTGGTGTTCCCTATGATTGGCATCCTTAGGTGCTCTACTTGACCTTACAAAAGTCCTATAACCTAAGATGTCACTTTTGTTACTATTAGCATGTAAATGAAGTGTACCTCCGGCTCATCTTCCAGGTCTGTACTCTAAAATTCCATGATGTGATGCTTCCCACCATCACATTTCATGTTCCTGTTCCTTCCTGAGATGGTCTTTTCACTCATGCCCATAAATTCAATCCCCGGCCCAGAATTGTCATGATCTGGCTCTTCATGTACCGTGTTCCACTGACACTCCTCAGGTCCTCTTAGGACCTCTTCTTAGGTCAACTTTAAAGGCAGAAATTTATCAATAGGAAAATGTCACATTATCAACTTAGTATTAAAAATATAAAACTTACCAAATAATACAGGAATGAGAGGTTGGTTGCAGCTGCACTCTTCACTCTGCTATCCTTTTTTTCAAACATTTTTAAGGTCTCTACAGCCTAGAAATGAAATTTTTAAACTTACTACCATTATAACATATCAGTTTTCAGGCTTACAATTGGGAAAAGATTAGGATCTGAGGTGTAGGATCAGGGATGAACAGGACAGTACATTAATATGTTTAAGAAAACAGATGGCAAGATGAGAATTTCATTTGAGAATTAAAATTTATATAAAATAACACTAAAAATGCCATAACTAAAATTAAGAACACAGTAGATGGGTTTAATGGCAGGTTATAGTTGAAGAGAGCAGTAAACACCAAGCATGTGAGTCTTGTGACACAGTTTAGTCTTATACTACATAACAAGGCACATAGTAAGTTTTTACCTAAAAACATAATCCAATTTGCTCTTTGTAGAATAATTCTAGAATTTTTGCTTCTGTCAATTAGAAACTAGCCCACAGAAGACTATTCTTTCATACAGAACAATTAAAAAGTAAGATCAAATACTAAATATATATATATATATATACATTTAAGGTTTTTACTTATTATTTTTACAGAGAAGGGAAGGGAGGGAAAGAGAGGGAAAAAAACATAGATGCATAAGTGAAACATTGATTGGTTGCCTCTTGCACGTCCCCAATGGGGTTCCTAGCCCACAACAAAGGCATGTGTCCTGACCGGCAATTGAACTGGTGACCTCTTGGTTTGTGAGATGATGCCTAACCCACTGAGCCCTACTAGTCGGGGCCTAAAGGTACTGGAGAGCTACTGAGGCAACCAGGATTCAAAGGTCAAACAAGATCCCAGAGAATGTTTCAACTAAATATAATAAGCACAGCAAACAAAAAAGCTAAAACTATTCTTAGAAAAGAACTTAAAAGGCATAGAAGAAACATTAAAATCTCATATAAACATAACTAGAATTCCTGAAAGGGAAGAAGGCTGAGAATTTTCCAAAACTGATGACAGAAAATAATTCTAGAAGTATCCCAAAAAATGATCTTAAGTAGATCCAAATACAACTATTGGGTTGGCCAAAAAGTCTATACGGCTTTTTTTGTAAATCCATAGCATTATTGATATGGATAGTTTGAGTATGTCAGCCATCTTCCACCTGGTATAACATTGATTATTCTCAATTAATGTTTTGATTTGGTTGTTATTCACTTCAATGAGTCTACCAGACTGAGGACCATCACCCTGTGAGAAATCTCTAGCATAAAATCACTTTTGACATGTCAATCAGTCACAGCATCTTCTCCATACACTGTACAAATCTCCTTTTGCATTTGTGTTTTTACTTTCTTGAAATAATAAAGCATAATATGCCAAAAATGTTGCTTATTTTCTTCCATCTTCAATATTAAAATGCCTACACAAAAATTTACCAATTTTAATAATTTTTTTAATGCACTGATTACGTGCACAATACAATCTAACAAAATTGTTTCGAATGAAGTTAAAGACAACTAAACACACCACTAGAGCCATCTTACGGAAAAAAACCCCAAAATAACACAATGAACTTTTTGGCTAACCCAATACATTCTCAAGCAATATGAAATCAAAGTGCACTTTTAATTGTAAATAAACAGGACAGTTGGAATGGTCAGACATATTACATAAAAGATGAATGAGTTACCAATCTGGGAAATTACTGAGAAATATCAGGGAAAAAAATAAAGAAGTACCTGGCTGGTGGCACAGTGGATAAGGCATCAGCCAGCAAACCCTAAGGTTACTGGTTCGATTCCCAGCCAGGGCTCATAACCAGGTTGCAAGCCAGGTCCCCAACTAGGTCCAAAGCTGGAGGCAGGTGAAAAGCAACCATACATTGATGTCTCTCCTTCTCTGCCTCTCTCCCTTGCCCTCTTTCTAAAAATAATCAATAAAATCTTTAAAATATATATAAAGAAGTAAAGAAAGATGATGGGCCTTCCTTCCTTCCTTTCTTTCTTCTTCCTTCCCTCCATTTCTTGCTTTCAAATACATTTACTGAATAGAAAATACTTAGCCTCATGGTGCCTCCTGTTCCCAGATAACATTGTGTCTATAAAAAGATCCTATTTGAGCTTTTACAATGGACATCAGCTATTGGTATTGAAAATACCTGACAAATCTGGCCTGCAGGTAAACGTCTAACCTCAAATAAATTATTATACTAGATTCCATAAACCTTGGTTATAATATGAATAAAGAATTTTTTTTTACAGGGTTGTTGGTTAACTTAAAAAGTTGGAAGTTTCTAGGCCACCAGTTTATAATTCCACAAAGTAAACTCTGGATGAAAAATATCCAAACATGCCCTCTCTTTTGAGATTCTCTTTCTCAGTTACTCTACAAAACTACCATGAAGCTCCTAAAATTTATACCAGCAGTGACTGCTGCTTATACTAACTCATCCATGGAAGTCCCCTCATTGACCCCTCATTTAGACTCCATGCTATTCATGTAAAAGCCACTATTTATGTAAGTTTATAAGCCGCATTCACTTTGAATAAGAATTGGGATGTTTTCATCTTTACTTCTGGATTGTGTAGCAAATGTACCTGCTAATTTAAAACATCAGGCACATGAAAAGGAATTAACACACAGCCATTAAACTCTGAAGTTATGTGAAAGAGAAAGAAAGCTGCTTCCTAGAATATGAAAGCCATGTTGAAAAGAAAGCAGGATTTACATTCTTAAAACACAGGTAAATTAATTGTTATTAAAATTGTGAACTATGGTAATACATTGTTAAATCTTTTTTAATAATAATATCTTTAGAAAAATAGTACTGAGAAAATTGGTAAACATAGTTTTGGTTTTTTTTTTTTTTTTTTCTATTTTGTGACCTATAACAGTACTTCACACACAAACAAAACCTCCTGTACATACCCTGACCTGCGATCAAACCTGCAAACCTAGGTGGGTGTCCTGATTAGGGATCAAACCCACAACCTTTTGGTGTACAAGATGATGCTCAAATGAACCAAGCCACCTCCAGCCAGGGCTATTCTTTTGGTTTTGTCACAAATATGCCTCTCATCTGTTCTACCTCCACCCAAGGTAGAAAGAAAACTTATTGCAGTGGTAGCAGTGACAGGTCCCAGAGGGCTCTGAAACTGTTGATAATGGGACTCTTTTAGGCCCAATGCAACATCAATGAGTAAACCAAATAATACAGAGGAGGGAAAGGGCCATGGTACAAACAAGGAATGGAAGTCTTGGGCTGCTCTTCCAGCTCCTGGCTTTCCTTCTCTTACACATAATACCTGACTCTAAAAAACAGAGGTTCAGGCAGCAGCTTAAAAACCTCTATGAGAAAGTTGATCTCTGGACTAGAACTTGATTTCATAATTTAGCAACCAACCGTGAAAAGCATTTACATT
Source organism: Noctilio leporinus (assembly GCA_004026585.1). Taxonomy (NCBI): domain Eukaryota; kingdom Metazoa; phylum Chordata; class Mammalia; order Chiroptera; family Noctilionidae; genus Noctilio; species Noctilio leporinus. The sequence continues at coordinate 30,960 of PVIW01010054.1, forward strand.
TTAAGAAACAGGACAAACAGGTCAAAACTCAAAAAAAAGTAATACCATACTAATGGAAATTATATTCAGACAGAAATCACTCAACTTCAGAATATTCACAGGTAACATTTTTCTAGAAAGCAGTTTCCCAATATGATTGCTTTGATCAATTAATATATGAAATTTCATCTAATTTTTAAAACTTACTTGGTTAAAGTCCTTCTGTCTCAAGTATGTAATTGCTTTGTTTATTTCCAGGTCATTTGCTAGCTCTATGTATTGAGAAGCTTTCACAACTTCCACACACCTATAATGTAAAGTGGAAAAAAGATTGTTTTAGTATATTTATGTCCTTGGTGTTTTTCTTAAATGTGACAACTGAAAAATATTTTAAGTGCCCCAGTGTTAGGTAAGGCTCAGTACTTGATTTCTCCCATTGAAGGTATTAAGTTACTGAATTCTTCAGTTCTCAACTAATTTCCTCACCCAAATTTTCATTAGTCTGCTGTCACTTCTATTAATTTATGACCTTTTAAATGAAATTGGATTGATATCTACATCTGATTTTTGAATTTACTAAAACAATTATAATTCCTAACAATTTCTAAATAATAATTGCTAATAATAATTTCTAAAATTGTTTCTATATATTTTTTCATCTTAAATGTTCTGATGGTAAGAAAAAGTCAACAGAAATTATAGAATATATTTAATTTTTTTGTGTCCAAACTTGAACAGACTATACTAGATCTGTTTCCCAAAGCACACAGATCATCTATTTTTTAAATCTGTATCAGGCTCTGTGCCAATTCCTTTAACAGCATTATCACATTTAATGCTCACAACAACCCCAAAAGACAGGCATTATCTCTACGGATAGGAAAATGGAAGGCCTGAAATCACACAGGTAGAAAACTGTCAAGTAAAACTTTGAACCTAACTTTATTGATACCAAAACCCATTGCACCAAGACTAATATTCTGAAAACTGAGGTCAACTGAAGTTGATGTAAGATTAATTGGATTAATTAACATAATTTGAAATAAGAATCATGAGCCTTATTTAATTATTTTAAAATATTTTTAAAAATTTCTTTTTAGAGAGAGAGAAAATGAGGGAGAAAGAGAGGGAGAGAAACTTTAATCAGTTGCTTCTCACATGACCCCAACTGGGGCCCTGACCCACAATTCAGGCATGTGCCCAGACCAGGAATTGAACTGGCAATCTTTTCATTTGCAGGATGAAGCTCAACCCACTGAACCACACTAGCCAGGGTTCATGAGCCTTATTTTAAAAAAACAGAACAGAAACACCAAGGATATTGTGGCACTGAACAACACTCTAGATGAAATGGACTTAACTGATAGAACTTTTTACCCCAAAGAAGCAAAAATTATTCTTTTCAAATGCACATGGAACTTTTTCAAAGATAGACCACATAGCAGGACACAAAACAAGCCTCCACAAATTAAAAAAAAAAAAAAAAAAAATGGAATTATATCAAGCACCTCAGATCACAATGGCTTGAAACTAGAAGCCAACCTCAAGGGAAAAACCCCAAAACATTCAAATTCATGGAGGCTGAACAACACACTATTGAATAATGATTGAATTAACAATGAGATCAAGGAAGAAATCAAAAAGTTTCTGGAAACAAATAAAAATGAACACACAACAGCCCAATATCTATGGGACACAGAGAAGGCAGTCCTGAGAGGAAAGTTCATAGCAATGCTGGCCTACCTAAAAAGGTTATGAAAAACTCACATAAACAACCCAACCCTGAAGCTACAAGAACTAGAGGAACAACCACAAACAAAACCCAAAGCAAGTAGAAAGAAGGAAATAATCAAGATCAGAGCAGAATTAAGTGACTTCGAGACAAAAAGACCAACTCAAAGGATCAATAAATCCAGCAGCTGGTTCTTGGAAAAAATAAACAAAATTGACAAGCCATTAACCAAACTCATAAACAAAAAGGAGGACCCAAATAAATAAAATCATAAATGACAGAGAAGAAATCACAACTGATCACACACATACAAAGAATTGTAAGAAATTACTATGAACAAGCTATACGACAAAAAAAATGATAACCTGAGTAAAATGAACAAATTTCTGGAAACATAATCTTCTAAAACTGAATCGAGAAGAAGCAGAAAACCTAAATAAACAAATACAAAAGCCCTGGACTGAAGGGCTACAGAGGTGAATTTTACCAAACATTTAGGGAAGAACTAACTCTTATCCTTTTCAACCTATTCCAAAAAATCCAAGAAGAGGAAAGACTCCCAAGCTCTTTCTATGAGGCCAGTATTATGCTAATCCCAAAACCTGGTCAAGACCCAACAAAGAAAGAAAACTACAGGCCAATATCTCTGATGAACATAGATGTTAAAATCCTCAACAAAATATTGGCAAAGTGGATCCAGCAATATATTAAAAAGATCATACACCATGATCAAGTAGGATTCATCCCAGGGATCCAAGGATGGTACAATATTCGCAAATCAATAAATGTAATATAACACATACACAAAATGAAAGACAAAAACCTTATGATCATATCAATAGATGCTGAAAAAGCATTTGATAAAGTACAGCAACCATTTATGATAAAAACACTCAGCAAGATGGGAATAGAGGGAAAGTACCTCAACATAATAAAGGCCATATATGAGAAACCTGCAGCTAACATCATACTCAATGGGCAAAAACTGAAATCCTTTCCCCTAAGATCAGGAGCAAGCCAAGGGTGTCCACTCTACTCTCCCCACTTTTTGTGTGTGTGAGTGTGATAAGGAAAGGAATCTTTATTCAAACACTGTCACATAAGCTTATCAAGTCACAGCTTTAATTACTTAAACCTTTTAATCACTTAAACTAGCAATTAAAACTAAACTCTATCACCTGGGTTTTGCTGGCATTCCCTGTTTTTAGTTGTTCTATTTCTATAGGATTAGTTTACGCACTAAAACAACGTAAGATGCAAAAGGTACACAATTTTGGAAGAATGGCAGGCTTCTGCCTCAGAGATTGTCCCATCTAGAACACCCAAAGAAGAATAACCCTGCCACCCTCTGCCAGATCCTAGGCTGAGTCTGGAGTTCCTTCCCATTCAAAATATTGTCCATTGGGAAATGCAGGCAGCTGCAGCACCATCATAAAGGGACCTTTGAAGAAGAGAGAGAGCCCAAGAGCCAGAGTGAACCAGACAGCCCTTCTTTTATGCCTAATCTTCTCACTCATAATTTCATGCACTCTGGAGGCATTCAGTTTCTCAGATGGTGCCTAGTCCTAGGCTGTTACCATTGCTTTGGGCAACCTTCTCCTGCTCTTCCCCAGTGATCTGATCAGATTTCTCTGCCTCTCTCTATTTCTATTCAACATAGTTTTAGAAGTTCTAGATACAGCAATCAGATAAGAAAAAGGAATCAAAGGCATCCAAATTGGAAAGGAGGAAGTAAAACTGTCATTATTTGCAATGACATGATAGTGTACACAGAAAACCCTATAGACTCAACGAAAGAACTAATCAACCTAGTAAGTGAATTTGGCAAAATAGCTGGATATAGTCAATATCCAGAAATCAAAGGTATTTTTATACACCAACAATGAAACATCAGAGAAAGAAACTAGAAAACAAATTCCATTTACTATAGCAATAAGCAAAATAAAGTACCTAGGGATAAATTTAACCAAGGAGATAAAAGACCTGTACTCAGAAAACTACAGAACACTGAAGAAAGAAATTAAGGAAGATACAAATAAATGGAAGTATATACAATGTTCATGGATGGGAAGAATTAACATCATTAAAATGTCCATACTATCCAAAGCAATTTATAGATTCAATGCAATCCCTATTAAAATATCAATGACATATTTCACAGATCTAGAAAAAATACTTCAAAATTTTATTTGGAGCCAAAAACGACCATGAATAGCCACAATAGAACAATTTTTGTTCTTCTTAAGAAAGAAGAACAAGGCCCTGGCTGGTAGCACAGTGGATAAGGTGCCAGCTTGCGAACCCAAAGGTCGCAGGTTTGATTCCCCAGCCAGGGCACATAACCAGGTTGCAAACCAGGTCTCCAGTCAGGTCTGTGGCTGGAGGCAGGTGAAATGCAACCATACATTGCCTCTCTCCCTTCCCCTCTTTCTGAAAATAATGAAATAAAATCTTAAAAAAAAAAAAAAGAAAGAAAGAAGAACAAAGTAGGAGGAATCACAATACTGGATATCAAACTATACTGCAAGTCCATTGTAATCAAAATAGTCTGGTACTGGCATAAGAATAGACATATAGATCAACGGAACAGACTACAGAGCCCAAAAATAAACCCAGAACTGTTTGGTCAATTAATATTCAACAAAGGGGGAAGGAGCATAAAATGGCGTGAAAATACTCTCTTCAACAAGTGGTGTTTGGGGGAGAATGGGTGAGTGGGGAAGGAGAGAGAAGGAAGGGAAGAGAAGGAAGGGGAGATGGGATGAATGTAAAACAACAATAAAATTAAATTAAAAAAACAAAAACAAGAACAAAAACAACTGGTGTTTGGAGATTTGGAAGGGTACATACAAAAAAATGAAACTCGACCACTAACTTCCACCATACAGCAGAATAAACTCAAGATGGATAAAAGACTTAAACATAAGCCATGCTACCATAAAAGTCCTAGAGGAAAACATAGGCAGAAAAATTGCAGCTATCCCACGCAGCAATATTTTGATTGATACATCTCCCAGGGCAAGGGAAATAAGGAAACAAATAAACAAATGGGACTACATCAAACTGAAAAGTTTCTGTTCAGTTCAAGAAAACATCAGCAGAATGAAAAGGGAACCAACCATGTGGGAAAATGTACATGCTTGCCAATGACACCTCAGACAATGGTTTTATATCCAAAATATATAAAGAACTTATGCAACTCAACACCAAGCAGACAGACAACCCAATTAAAAAATGGGCAAATGACCTGAACAGACACTTTTCCCACAAGGACATACAAAGGGGCCATAGGCATATGAAAGAATGCTCAACATCACTAGCCATCCGAGAAATGCAAATTAAAACCATAAAGAGATATCACCTCACACCTGTCAGAATGGCCAAACAACAAGTGCTGGCAAGGATTTGTAGAAAAGGTAACCTAAGTGCACTGCTGGGGGAATGCAGAATGGTGCAGCCACTATGGAAGACAGTATGGAATTTCCTCAAAAAACTAAAAATGGAACTGCCTTATGACCCAGCGATTTCACTGCTAAGATTATACCTGAAGAATCCTGAAACACCAATTCAGAAGAACCTATGCACCCCTATGTTTGTAGCAGTGCTATTTACAATAGCCAAGTGCTAGAAACAGCCTAAGTGCCTTTCAGTAGATGAATGGATCAAAAAACTTTGATACAATTACACAATGGAATACTATGCAGCACAAAGAAGGAATTTCTACCATTTGCAATAGCATGGATGGAAGTGGAGAGTATTATGCTTAGTGAAATAAGCCAGGCAGCAAAAGACAAATACCATATTATCTCACTTAATATAGGAGACTAATGAACTGAACAAACAAATAAGCAGAACAGAACCAGAAACTTGGGGGATAAAAGGTGACTAGAGGGGAGGGAGAGAGGGGGGGAAGGTAGGGGAAGGGTTTCATTGAGGAGCTAGTGTGAAGGCTCCATGGACATGGACAACCCAGGTGGGGACTGACTGCAGGAGAAGAGGCAGGGAGGGTGGGGCAGGGAATAGCAATGGGGAGAAAATGAAACAATTATGATATAACAATAATAAATAAAATTTTTAAAAAATCAGAATAGAAAAATTACCAAAGGGCATTCATTATACATAATAAGGGCAAGGATTGTTTCATGAAACTAAATTTCAGTAAACAATGGAAAACTATTTCTTACTGATCGTCACAATGGAAAACTATTTCTTACTGATCGTCCAGTTAAAACAATGTTTCAAAACCACTGTCCCAGACTAAAATTTTAAAACTATTAAAGCAGATGATCTTTATTTTCAAGTAAAATCTTTTTCCTTTAATCTTGATTTATAAAAGAGATCTTGTGCTTGAAGTGGGGAGAGGGGACTTGAAGCCCCACCTGCTCAGTGCCACTTTCAATGACCCTCTGCCCCAAGTTAACCTGTAGACATAGCCAATGAAACTTTAAGAACTTCAAGAAAATAATTTGGAAACCACTGATTCAGTTATGCATTCAGCAAATACTGTTTACTGTACATCAGACATGCTGATTATTTTTGGTACAGGGATGTGAGGATTCATTAGAAATGATTTATGTCCTTATGAGGGAAGCAGGCCAGTGAGTTGCATTCTGTGTGAGAACCATTGTAAAGAATAAAAAAATACAGGGGTGGAGACTCTAAAACAGACTTGGGAAAGGAATACCAGAAATATCTGAACTCATTTTAAAGAACAAGTAAGAACTGATTTGACAAAAACAAGATGGGCATTCCAGGAAGGGAGGATAGCATGTGCACAAATACAGAGGACTAGAAAAGCAGGAACTATTTAAGAAGTGGATTATTCACCATGGTGCTGCTAACAAACCAAGGGCCTCAAAGACAAATGCATCATGCTCTCCTGCCTATCATTCTTAAATGAGGTTCTGCAAAGGAATGCAGCCCTATAGAAAATTGAGTCATTTTTCCTCAATTTTCTTAAGCATTGTACATAGTTCTCACCATTCTAGAGGAATAGGATACTTCAAACCTGAGGGCTTAACTGTCTTGAGGACTCTAGGTGAGAAGGGCTACCAGCATCTGCATCTTTAATACTCTTCTCTCTACTTATAATGTCTTCCTCCCTCCCCACTTTCATCCTTACTAGCATTTTACTCTCAAAAAATTCCATGTGTCACTCCAGACCCAGGCCCACCCCGGCACCAGGCCAGTCCCACACACATAGGCTCCTGGTCCACCCAAGTACCATAATAACACCTGCAGACCCAACTTCCTGGCCTGCCACTGAGGCCCTAGGTTACAAGCCAATTACTGCAGCCCCAGATTCCAGGCTTGCTCTGGGACTAGCCTGGCCCATATGACCCTAGCCTCCAAGTAGACTCCTGGCCTGTTCTAGTATCAGCCCAGCCTGTGTGGACATAGATACTGAACCCACCCCAAGGAGTCTCTAGTGCCTGATTTGCCGCTGGAGACCTAGAATCCACGTTTGCCCACACAGACTGAGGTCCCACCCCTAGCACCACAGATTCAAGCAAAGTCCTGTCCAATGGACTTAAGCTCCAGGTCCACCCCCAAAGACCCAGCCACTAGGCTGGTTCCTATGTACCCAAGCAGTGGGCCTGCTGACCTACTAACTCAGGCAACAGACCTGCCCAGCCAAGTACTCTAGCAGCAAGCCTGCCCACAAACACTACCAAATGATATACTCAGGATATCTGGATAGATTGATTGTTGAGAGACTTTGCCTAACAGCCAATCTTCAAAGATTGGAAGAGGTGCCCAGTTCCTCAAATGTACAGACACCAATACAAGGATATAGCATCATAAATAATCAATGAAATATATCACCACCAAAAGAAACTAATAACACTCCAATGAGTGACCCTATAAAATGGGAACCTATGAACTTCCTGACAAAGAATTCAGAATAATTCTCTTAAAGAAATCTGGTGAACTACAAGAAGAAAACTAAATGAAATTAAGAACACAATGAAGAATAAACAGAGAAGTTCAACAAAGACCTAGAAACCATTAAAAAACAAACAGAGTCCTGGCCGAGTGGCTCAGCTGGTTGAAGCATCACCTCAAAAGGATGTGGGTTCAATACCCAGTTAGAGCACATACCTAGGCTCTGGGGTTGATCTAAACATGAGGCAATTGATGGATATTTCTCTCTCTTTCTACCTCTCTCCCCTTCCTTTCTCTAAAATCAATAAAACATATCCTTGGATGAGAATAGAGAAAATCAACAAATTCTAGAGGTGAGGAATATGATGATTAAACTGAAGAACTCATAAAAAGCTTTAATAGGAGATTCAACCAAGCAGAAAATTAGTGAACTAGAAGGTCATTTGAAATCATTAGTCAGCGGAGCAAAGTAAGAGAATGACTAAGAGTAAAAAAGCCTACGTGAATTACAGCATACCATGAAAAAAATCTATGTGGTATTTGAGTCCTAGAAGGAAAACAGAGAAAGAAGGGGCAGAAAGCTTATTTTAAAAAATAATGACAAAGAACTTCCCTAATTTGGGAAAAGACTTGGATATCTAAGTTCATGAAGCTAATAGGTAACTCCAAAAATTTCAATCCAAAACAATCTTCTCCAAGACACATTATAATAAAACTAGCTAAACTCACACACAAAGAGAGAATTTTAAAATCAGCAAGAGAAAAAGAATTCCTCATATATAAGGAACCCCCATAAGGCTATCAGCAGATTTTATGGCAGAAACTTTGCAGGTCAGGAGAGGGCAAAAAAAAATTGTCAACCAAGGATACTTTACCTGGCAAAGTTGTCTTTTAGAAATTAAAGAGACTTACCCAACTGAATAAAAGCTGAGGGAACTCATCACCACTAGACCTACTTTTACAAGAAATTCTTAAAAGGCGTTCTTCAAAATGAAATAAAGAGTGCTAACTAGTAACATGCAAACATACTGGGAAATATATAGTTAAATTCAGAATACTTTAATTTGTAATATGGTGGTGTGTTAATCACTTAACTCTAGTATAAAGGCTAAAAGACAAAAGTATTAAAAATAAGTATAGTTACAATAATTTATTAATGGCTACACAATATAAAAAGAGGTAAATGGTAACATCAAAAACAAAATTAGCAGGGTGTAAATGGGTAGAGTTTTTGTACGCAATTCAAGTTGTTACTAGCTAAAAATAGACTGTTTCTGTAAGATGTTTTATGTAAGCAAAAACCTGCAGTAGATACACAAAAGTGGGAAGGGAATGAAACCTGCCGGTACACGAAATCATCAATTCACAGTGACAGCAAATGACAAAGGAGGAAGAAGGAACAAGACAACTACAAAAGAGAGAGATTACATTAAGATGGTATTAGTACCTACCAATAATTACTAATTAACCTGTCACCATTATTACGTATCAACAATCACTTTAAGTGTAAATGGATTAAATTCTTCAATTAAAAAGCATAGTGTCTGAATGGATTAAAAATAAGTCCTAACTATATCATGCCTAAAAGAGACTCACTTAAGCCTTAAGAATACATATACCCTCAAAGTGAAGGTATGGAAAAAGATATTCCATATATAAGAGAAAACAAAAAGGTAGCTATGTTCACATCACACAGAATAGACATTAAATAAGAAACTGTAGCAAAAGAGAAAGAAGGTCATTATTTAACAACCAAAAGGTCTGTTCATCAAGAAGATGTAACAATCATAAATATTTATGTTTTTACTATCACAGCACCAAAATATATTAAGCAAATAAAGAAATAAAGGGAGAAACAGACAACCATGCAACAGCAGGGAATTTTAATACTCCACTTTCAATAATGGATCAATTATCCAAACAGAAAATCAACAAGGGAATATTGGAGTTAAACTATACCTTAGATCAAATTGACCTAACAGACATATACAGAACATTTCATCCAATAGCAGCAGAATACACTTTCTTCTTAAGTGAACATGTAACACTCTCCAGGATAGATCATGTGTTGCCACAAACAAACCATAGCAAATGGTATGCAACTATAAATCAGTAATAAAACACTCAAAAATATGTGGAAATTAAAAATCATGTCCCTGAATAATGAATGGGTCAAAGAGGACATCAAAAAATTTTAAATATCCTAAAACAAATGAAATGAAATCAAAACATACCAAAACTTAAGGGATGCAGCAAAAGCAGGTCTAAAAGGGAAGTTTATAGCAAGGAATGCCTACATTAAATCATTAAAATAAAAAACAACCTAACTTGACATGTCAAGGGACTAAAAATTAAAGAACAGCCCTGGCTGGTAAAACAGTGGGTAAGGCGCCGGCCTGCGAACCCAAAGGTCGCAGGTTCGATTCCCCAGCCAGGGCACATAACCAGGTTGCAAACCAGGTCTCCAGTCAGGTCTGTGGCTGGAGGCAGGTGAAGCACAACCATACATTGAAAAAAATAAATAAATAAAATAAAGAACAAACAGAACTAAGGCCAAAGTTAGCAGAAAGAAATAATAAAGGAAAAAAAAAAGGGAAGAAATAAATGAAACAGAAAACAGAAAAACAATAGAAAAGATAAATGAAAATAAGGTAGTTTTTTCTAAAGACAGACAAAACTGACAAATTTTTAACTAGACTATCTGTTAAATAAATGCCTCAAATAAGTAAAATCAGAAAAGAAAATCATAAACCTTCCAGAAAAAAAATGTGGGGTAAAGCTCCTGGATATGATACCTACAAGGTGAAAAGAACTAAACAAGTGGGACTATATCAAACTAAAAGGCTTTTGCATAGCAAAGGAAACCATCAACAAAGTGACAACAAACAATACAAAAATTTGCACATCATATTAGATAAAATTTTAAACCATTAGAAGTATACATTATGAAAAGAAAATACCATACCCATCTAGTTATTGTGAATTTCTCTTACCAATCATATCCTACAGCAAAAGATGTTTCAATTACAGGAGCAATGAGTTTTGCAGCTGTCATGATGTATTTTTCTGCCATGGCTTTTCTGTATCAAACAAACAAAAGAACTTATAAACAAACATGGTATAAATTTTTTTTTTTTTTAATTTAAGTGTTTCTCTGGCCAGTGTGGCTCATTTGGTTGGAGCATCGTCCCATAGACTGAAAGGCCATAGGTCCAATTCCTGGTCAGGGCACCCACCTAGGTTGTGGGTTCATTCCCTGGCTGGGGCACATATGAGAGGGCAACCAGTCGACATTGATGTTTTGGTGTCTCTTTCTTTCCCTCTCTCTCTAAAAGCAATGAGAAAATGTCCTTGGGTGAGGATTTAAAAAATATTTAAGTGTAAATACTATCCATCAAAGCTAACATACAATGAAGCCTACCGAATGACGGACTGCTATACTAGAAATATCTAAGTCAGGTTGAAAATCATGACTAGGAAATGAAAGCCATGACTGCCTTTTGAGTCAACAGTTCATTTCTACTTTATGATACATGCTGACAAACTAAAGGAAGAAGGAGGCACTGGAGAGAAGAAAGGCTTTGCAGCTGACATTATATAACCTCCACTGTCTGTGAACATGAAAGGAAATGGCCGTTAAAGAAAGTGTATTGATTTGTCTCATCTACACCATTTATTCATATAAGTAGAATCATAGAAAATTGGTCTTTTGTGATTGGCTACTTTTATTGATATTTATCATGATGTTTCATGGCTATGTGTATTCTAGCATGTATCAGTACTTTTTTATGGCTAAATACTGTTCTGTTGTATAGGGAGACCACATATCTTGTATCCATCAGTTGTGGGCATTAGGTTATTTCCACTTTTTATGTTATAAATAATGCTGCCATAAACATTTGTGTATAATTTCTGTGTGGACATATGCTCTAATTTCTTTTGGGAACACATTTTGGAGAGAAGTTGCTGGTTTAATCTTTTTAGGAATTTCCATATTGTTTTCCAAAGTGGCTGTACCATTTTATGTTCCCCCATCAACATAAAAGATTTCAACTTCTCTACATACTCACCAATACTTATTACATCTGTCTTTTTTATCGCAATTGTACTAGTGGTAAATTAGTATGTGTGAAGTGGTGGGGTTGAGTTGCACTTCTCTAGTGAACATAGAAGTTAAGCATCTTCTGTTGTGCTTATTAGGCCTTTACATATCAATTCTGAAGAAATGTCTATTCACATCCTTTGTACACTTTTAAATGGGTTTTGGTCTTTTAATTATTGAATTGGAAGAGTTCATATATTTTTTTCCTTATTGGATACATGGCTTATAAATATTTTCTCCTACTCTGTGCATTGTCTTTCCTCTTTCTTAATACCCTTTGAAGAACAAAAGTTTTTAAATTTTGATGGAAGTCCAATTTACCTATTTTTTTCCTTTTCATGTCCTTTTGATGTCAAATCTAAGAAGCCATTGCCTAACACAAAATCAATAATATTTACTTCTATGTTTTTATCCCTAAGAATTTTATAGGTCTAGCCCTTACATTTAGGTCCACAGTCCATTTTGAAGTAATTTGTGTTTGGTGTGAGAAAGGTCCACCTTCATTCTTTTGAACAAGGATATCTATTGTCCCAACACAATTTGTTGAAAATGTTATCTTTTCACCATGGAATTGTATTGGTACCTTTATTGACTATAAATATGAGTTTATTTCTGGATTCTCAGTTCCATTTCAATGATTTGTATGTCTCTCTGTATGCTACTAGGTTAAGTATTAACACACTATCTTGATTACTATAGATTTACAGTTGAATCCTGCAACTTTGTCTTCTTTTTCAACATTATTTTGGCCATTCTGGATCCCTTATATTTACATGTAAATTTTAAAATCAACTTGTCACTTTCTTTAAAAACACTGACAGAATTATGATAGAAATTACATTGAATCTACAAAGTAATTTGGGGAGCACTGCCATCTCAGTAACATTATATGCCTATCCATTAGCACATGATGTCATTCCATTTATGTAGCATTTCTTTAAAATGTTACAGTTTTTAGAGCATAAGTTTTGCATTTCATTAATTTCATTTATCCTAATTATTTTATGCTATTGTAAATGTAATTGTTACTTTCATTTTCGTAGAGTTCATTTCTATAGTACACTATTGACTTTTGTGTGTTGATATTTTACTTTGCAACCTTGCTGAATTCTTTTATTAATATTAATCTTTTAGTGGACTCTAAAATTTTATGTTAGATATTCCATATTCAAGATCATGTGATCTATAAACAGAGATAATTTCACTTCTTCCTTTCCAATCTGGATGTATCTTACTCCCTTTTCTTGCCTAATTTCCATAGAGCATCTAGCATGCGTTGAATAGACCTGGTGAAAGTAGATAAACTTCTCTTGTCCCTAAAATAGGGTAGAAAGATTTCAGTCTTTCACCATTAAGTGTGATGTCAAACTGTATGTTTGCCATAGATGTTACCAGACTGAGGCACTTCTTTTCACTCACAGCTTTTAAGGTTTTATTTATCATGAAAGCATTTTGAATTTTGCCCAAAATTTTTTATTCATACTGACATGATCATGGTTTGTCCTTCATTCTATTCACATCCTGTATTATGTTAGCTGATTTTTACATGGTAAAGCAATCTTGCATTCCTAAAGTTAATCCCACTTGGTAATGGTATGTAATCCTCTAAATTTAATAGTAATTTGATTCACTATTTATTAAAAATATTTGCATCTCTATTCATAAGATATAGGTCTATAGTCCCCCCTGTTTTTGGGTACTGTCTTTGTATTATTTTGCTATCAGGGTACCGCTAGTTTAATAAAATAAACATTTTTTTCTGGATGAGATTGTATAAAACTGATAATTCTTCTTTAAACATTTGCTAGAATTTTCTAGTAAAACAATTTGGGCCCAGAGGTTTCTTTCTTGAGAGTTTTAAATTATAGGTTCAATTTCCTTACCATGTACAGGGCTCTTCAAATGCTGTTTCATATTAGGTGAGTTGTGGTGGCTTTTATTTAAAAAAAAAAAAAAAAAATCTATTTAGCCTAAGTTGTCAAATTTTTAAAAGTATTTTATTTATTATTTTTAGAAAATGGGGAAGGGAGAGAGGCAGAGAGAGACAGAGGCAGAAATCAATGTATGGTTGCCTTTTTCTCCTGCCTCCAGCTATGGACCTGGCTTGCAATCTCATTATGTGCCCTGGCTGGGGAATCAAACCTGCAACTTTTGGGTTCACAGGCCAGCACCTTATCCACTGAGCCAGGGCTTAAGTTGTCAAATTTATGTGTATAGGGATGTTTGTAGTATTCCCTTATTATCCTTTTGATGTCTATAGGGTCAGTAGTGAGAGCCCCTGTTTTGTTCTTGATATTAGTAATTTGTGTCTTCTTTTTATCAGTTATCTATGATGTTATCTATTGTTTCTATCTCCTGTGTCAATGATTTCTGTTCCTTATTATTTCTCTCCTTCTTCCTTTGAGCTGATTTTGCTCTTCTTTTTCTAGGTTCTTCTAAGCTGGGAGCTTAGGTTGCTTAATTTAAGACTTTTCCACTCTCATTCTAATCACTTTTCCCTTACATGTTGTTATTCTTTGCCTTATATCAAGACATAGTCTTTAATTTTCAGTTTAATCATGATGTATCTTGACACAGATTTCCTTGGGTTTATCCTGTTTGGAATTCATTCAGTTTCTTGTATTGTAAGTATTTTTCTTGCTAAGTTTGGGAAATTACCTCCCTTAGCCCAATCTCTTTCTTCTCTCTTCCCAGGCATAGATAACACAAATGTTAGATCTTCTGTTCAAGTCTCAGAAGTCCCTGAAGCTCTGTTCACTTTTTTTTTTTTTGAGGGGGGGGTCTATTTTTTCTCTGTTGTTCAGATTGTGTAATTTCCAGTTTCTATCTTCCAGTTCACTGAACAATTCCTCCCTCCCCTTCATTCTCCTGTTGAGCCCATCCACTGACTTTCTATTTCAATTACTATAATTTTTAGTTCGGAAATTTCCATCTGGCTCTTCTTTATAACTTCTATTTCTTTGTTGAGACTATTGTTTTTCTAAGGGTTTCTATTTTTTTTTTTTTAATTTTATTGTTGTTGTATTACATCCATCCCCTTTTTGCTCCCCTCTGTCCCCCCAAGGGTTTCTATTTTTTTTATGTATTTTAAGCATGTTCATAATTGCTTCTCGAAGCTTTCTTTTTTCAAACATAGTTGCTTTAAAGTTTGTCAGGTAATCCTAACATCTCCATCATCTCAATGTTAGCATCTATCAATTGCCTTTTTTTTCATTCAATTTAAGATCTTCTTTGGATGATGAGTGATTTTTAAAAATTAAAACATGAACATTTTTCATTATGAGACTGAATTTTATTTGTCTTTTCTTTCGGCTGACTTTTCTGACATTGCTGTGGCAGGGGAAGAAGAGATATCACCTCATTATTGACAGGTAAAATAAGTCATTTTCCCACATGGCCTTTTTGATACCCAAGGTAGGAGGGGATCCTTGTTTCTGCTGGGTGGGGTAAGAGTATGTGCTTCTGCTATGATCCCTACAGACACCACAGTGGAGTTTCCTTATCACTGCTGATAATGAAATTTCTAACTTTCCACTATCTCCCCTGACACCACCCTAGGTGAGATGTGAAGGAGTGCCTTGTTATTACTTCTGGGGTACTGGGTGTCTCCTTATAGCCTTATGAAGGTGGAAGACTGGCTCGCTCTCACTTGGCTTTTGCTGGTATGCACAAGGGTGGGGCTGTTTTTTTCCTGTGGTATTTGTCTTAAAGTTTTCTGTCTTTCTGGCCTACCCCTTTCCTTGTCCTTTAGCTAGAGGGAGCAGGCTTTTGCTTGTTAAATGTACCCATGAGTATTTTCTGCTTTCCAGGTTCTTTAGCTGAAATCTGGGAAATTTACTGCCACCTTGTTCCTCAGGTCCTGAGGTCCCTTGAGCTTCCCTCTTCTCTCCACCATTTTCCTCATATTGTTTTACACATAATGTCCAGGGTTTTTATTTGCACTTAGTGGGAAGAACAGAATAAAGTGCATGTACTCTATCTTCTCAAGAGAACAAGTCTCCATTTTATTATTTTATTGACTGATTGATTTTAGAGGAAGGAAAAAAGAAAAAGACTGATTTGTTGTTTCACTTATTTATGTATTCATCGGTTGCTTCTTGATTGTGCCCAGACTGGAGACTGAACCTGCAAACTAGGCATAGGGGGATAATACTTTAACCAACTGAGCTATTTGGCCAGGGCCTCCCTATCATTTTTTTTTTTTTAATTTTATTGTTGTTGTATTACATCCATCCCCTTCTTGCTCCCCTCTGTCCCCCCACCCACCCACCCATTCCCCCCAAAGTCAATCCCACCTGTTGTCCATGTCCATGGTTCCTTTATACTAGATTCTTGTCTAAGCTGCTCCCCTTCTTTGCCTCTACCTCTCCCTACCCCCTACCCCATTCCCCTGACCACTGAAGACCTATTCCTTGTATTCATATACTTGGTTCTGTTTTGCTTGTTGTCAGTTTTGTTCATTATTGTCCTGTAATGGGTGAGATC